>JASANF010012076.1:0-27863 GCA_030248245.1 Trissonchulus sp. WLG1_4 | reverse complement strand
GCAGATTTTTAGCAGTGAAATTGCAAAAATATAGAGAGCTTTTTACCATGGAAGGCCTTAATTTGGTGTTGGTAAGAGTGAGAGGTTTAAGAATGAGACGCTGGATAATGTATTTTTTGTTTGGCAAAGTCCGCTTGTATCCCGTCGCCAACTCTCTTCTTGTCTGTTCTTGGCCTTCAAGCCTGCATTTAGTCCTATATTTTTGTGGACTATTGATTGGTTTACATTTTAGATTGATCAATTCTTTGCCGCCACCGGCGATGAAAATGGAATCAGCAGTTACACTTTCCCGGACGGACTCTTGGGGTCGTTCACAACCAAGTTTCAGCTCCCGTGCACACACATTGTTACCACTGACAAAAACCCGCAGCATTTTTTGGCTTCTTCAGAGTACGTCTCTTTTTAGCTGTGTTTTGGCCTACAATTTGAAATTCTTTTTTAGGCACTATGCAGTATGCATGGTGAAAACGGCAGTTTGATTGCGTGGAAGTTTCTGATTGATCAATTTTCCACATTCTAGATTGTACAGTCATGAACGGTAAAATTATGAAACTTCGGCAGTTACTTTTGTAACATATTGGTAAGGTGGGGGCGCCCCTTCCCAATTTGGTCCCCTTATTTCAGATGATGTGCCCCCCACGCGGTCCAAACCAGTGTTTCCAAAACTGCTTTAGTTGTTTAAATAAACTTAACCACTTTTAAACTTAAACTTTAAAATAAACATGTTTTAGTTGTTTAAATAGTTGTGTGTTGTTTTAGAGACTTCACGGTGCAGTGGGTGGACTGGGGCACGTCGGAGCAGCGTGTGTTGCGCGGGCACGAGGGGCCGGTCCTCAGCGTGGCACTCTGCCCCAAAAAGGACACATCGCTCTGTGTACGTTATTCACAGCACCAAAGCCAAACGACATCTCACATCGTCCGAAGATACTCAAAAATTTTACTAAGTTGTGCAAAAAGTGACGTTTTTGTATATATGTGTTGATTTTAAAAAACCTTTCTCTGCGGCCCTAGATTTTTTGGGGGTGGGATTTGTGCCGACATTTTGCTTGCTCTTGTACCCTTTGTGTATTGAGCGCCCCAAGTTGAAGGAATGTGACTTAATTCCAGGCCTCTGCCGGAGCGGACGGGACTGTGCGTCTGTGGTCGCTGTCGTCTGGCCAGTGTGTGCAGTGTCTCAAAGTGCTACAGCCTATTCCCCATCTCCAGTAGGTATTTTAGCACGTCTAGTTCAACCAATGGTCACCTGCAACGGCCTGCAACTGCAACACTAGACAAGTTGTGCACAGGCAATGAATGCGCGATGTGCCTGAGGGTGGGCTCAGCAGAGTAGCTTAACTCTGCTTTATGGATGCTGAATGGAAAAAACTGGATCTGAAACTCCAGCACAGGACCATGGACGTATATATTGATTTTCTTCTTATCATAAATGTCTGAGGTCTTGCAATTCCTTGATTTAAAACAATATATATATATATATATATATATATATATATATATATATATATATATATATATATAAGGTTTTTTTTTGCGGACCACAGTGCGGACATCCGCAAATTTTTCGAGTCGTCCGCAATTTTTTTCAGCCGTCCGCATTGCGTCCGCATCCCAAAATTTCTCGAAAGGAAAAATTTTCCCGTGGTCCCCCCTTGGTTTTTCCCACACCCAGAAAAAATTTTCCGGCACGTCCCCAACTGACCACATTTGGACTAAAATTTCAAAAATTTTCCTACGAGGGTTATACCTTCTAATTCATCGCAACCATGTCTAAGTATATAACAAAGCTTTTGTGTGCTATGGTATATATATTATGTACTATGGTGTATCTTTTTGGGGTACTCCAAACGGGAACCAACTTGGGCAGTGTTACGTTCTACCCCTTGCACTATTAGTAAAACTTGCCCAGAATTTCTCCTTGTCCCCATTTTACAGCCCAGTTTTGAATGACAGGCTGGGTATATATATATATAAATGTTGCTTCATCTTAGATCAGGGAGGATTTGAACCGTGGACTTCTCGATCCCCAGTACTGACACTGACACTGAGCCAACTCCGCCGCGTTATTCATCATCAACAGTATTTTGCACATTGCACCGCTTTCAGATAATTACCGGGCGGGGGGTGGAATTGATTACAATTGAGCATGTATTATGAATATGGTCGAAAAATTGTACAAACAAAGCGCACATTTAACTTAACTTGTTTTTTTCGTTTCCCATTTTTGATTGGGGGGGGGTCCGGGTTCCCAAAATTTGGCCGGAGAGGCCCCCCAAAATTTTGACTCCGTTACATGTATGTTGCTTACTATTTCTTGTTATTATTTTTTATCAAGCCTAATGCATGCGTACTGGGTTTTTTTAGGCCATAGCTGAGGCCATGGCCTAAATTTTTCAGCGTTGGCCTAAATATTTCGAGCGATTGAGGCCAAGTGGCCTAAACTTTTTTTGAGCTGATGTTGAAGAAATAAATTCCTATACGTTTCCAATCTGGGTTTTCTTTGGGCAAAATACGGGGCAAATGCTCAGGATTTAGAAATTTTGCTCACCAAAATTGAAATTTTGCTCAAATTCTGCTCACCGCTCTCAATAGTTCCCCCTTTGGTTTTTATGGTCAGGATGGAAAAAATTTCCGATATATAGGTCTCCAATTGACCAAATTTGGCCTAAAAATCAAAAATTTTCCAATTAATTTTCTGGGGGCTGCCGCCCCCAGACCCCTGCAACTCCATGGTTTAGTATTCCTTACTTTTATCTTTCACAAAAGCAAATGCATATGTATATAGTACATTTTGCACCTATTGCAATAATTCCGTTTTTCTTGATACGCATCTGGCGATAACCAAGTACATATAAAACGTAAAATTAAAAATTACGATTTGTTCACCGGACTGAAATTCTGCTCACTGAAAATAAAATTTTGCTCAAATTTGCTCACGATTTTTTTGAATAAAACCCTGTCTCCAATTTCGGCCTGAAATTCAAAAATTTCTCTGGCGGCTACCGCCCCCAGATCCCTGCGACTCTGTGACTTAGTGTTCTTTGCTCTTGTCTGTCATGAAACGGCATGTATATATGTGCATATGAGTGTAACTGTGGAAGGTGCACTATTATTTGCTTACTACTGTTTGATCTTGATGCACATTTTAGCAGTGCAGTGTAGTAAAAATGTCATTTTTTGTGAATTTTTGGCGCGGTTGGTAATGTCAAAAATGTCCTTAAAATTACAAATTATCTAGCTTTTGAACCCTCGCCGGCCCGACGATTTTGAAATTTTTAGTGTTCTGAGCTCCAATTTCACTTTATATGCCGCTCTGGTCAAAAAATACCATTGTTTTTTTACGAAATTTGCTAATATGTGTGGATTTTTGCGATATAATTGCCATTAAGCGCATTTTAACATTTTAACAAAAAATCGAAAAGTCATCCCTTCGTCAAAAATTTCCTTGCTACGCCACTGTTGTTGAGTATTAAATAATGCACAAAGAGAAATCCTAACATAGATGCACGAATTTTGCCGACTGTCCGCAGAAAATTTTATCCGTCCGCAAAAAAATTTGGCCGTCCGCAAAGTATCCGAACTTCGGATTTTCAAAAAAAAACCCTGTATATATATATATATATATATATATATATATATATATATATAGCCGAATGCATATGTTCATAATTTTTTAGGGGCACCCACTCACAGTGTCGACTCTGTTGGAACAATGCAGGAAATGTGAGTATTTGTTTTTGTGTAACTTTAGTTGTAATGTTATGCAGCCAAGTATCATCTGTGTCGTGTACAGTATTAATTTTTTTATCTACAAGGGGTGTTCCCCCAATTTGTGACCTCTATAAATGTGTTTTCAGCGACTGTACGTTCCGTCCGGTGTCCAAGTGCTGGTGTACGACTCGGACGCGGAGACGAGCTTGGACAGTCTGCTTGTGCCACAACACCATACGGTTAGCTACCCTTCTCGCTACCTTTGTTGGTGTTTGTTATCCGTGATAGTGTCTCTGTGCCAATGCATTGAATATTATTAATTATTAATTAATGAATTAATTAAAATGAATTTTAAATTGAAATAATGCATTAATGAATATTATTTCAGCCAGCCCCCAGCCTGAGTGTGGTCGCAGTGTCCGCTGACGACGCCTGGCTGGTGGCCAGCTCGCTGGACGGACGACTGTTCCTGTGGGATCTGGGCACCAACACATTTGTCAACAAGTAGGACACACGGCATGGGAAGGAGGGCTAGAGGGCTTGGGCCGTACATGTGAGAGGGGAAGTGGGGTGAGCCAATAAAAATGGAGACTTTGAGTGTAGGATTCCGCAAATCTGAATAAAAGTCAAAAGTAGATAAAAATGGTATTATATAGTTTCGGTCCATCAGTGAGGTAGGCTTCCGAGATTTTGGCTCTCCCCATTTTGACGCCGTTGTATGCATGAGTATGGGCTTTACAGAGTTGAACTAAGCGAGCGCTCTTCAAAATAGTTTGATACATCACAGGAATTGGTTTTATCAACGGTTAACGTCCGGAGCGAGTCTGATCATACTTTATTTCACCTGAAGCTGTTTTGCGTCATGTCGTGCAAAAGATTGACAGTCAGCAGATGTGTGCGAGCCAGTTGTGAATGTGCAATTTGCTTTGCTTGGTTGTTTGCAGTTTGCACTCAAGCACTATCAGTGTTGTAATATATTGCTCTTTGGATGGACAGTAGTAGCCGAGAGATTGCTTTTTGGAGTAAATTCATTCATTCATTCGTTCATTCATTCATTACTTCCGATTGTGGTTGCAGCGTGCAGACGTCCTCTGGCCAGGCCATCACCGCTCTGCTGTGGCACCCCAGCCTGCCTCACACCGCCGTCTATGCTGATCGAAGTGTTAGTCACTCATTTTTTCAAATACAGACATACTGGGAAATCAGTACATGTCTACCTTCAATTATTAGCATGCATTTTGTAAGGCAATCATTGCAAATTTTGTTATCGTCAACCGAGAAAGCCTAGTTAGTTTATAGTTTTCTTCCAAGTTTACCCTGTTTTGTTTCGTATACAATGTATTATAGTAAATAGTGGACAATGTACCTACCCTGCATAGACATGCTTTCATGAGATATTAACAATAACTTCATAACCAAACTTTATATAGGAGTCCGATACACCTACTATAATACAATACTTACAGCGAAAAGAAAGCAGTAAAATTAGTGATTTTGTCAGTTGAATTTGTCTGCAGTTGTCAAATGTATTGCCGTTTACCAGACTAGACGATCAAGACGAACATTATCATTGCGAACTTGATACAATGGCGCGTCATTTTTAAAATCTGATGTGCCGATTTCAATTCGATACTTGTGATAAAACTGATGCAACTAGGAGCTTGTATGATGGTGTTGATTGCTGTATCTTTTCAGGGTGAGCTGGGCTGGTGGAAGTGCATCACTGCAGAACCACCACTCTCTAGCCCTGTATGTATGGCTTGTATTATGATATTAATATATAGTTGTGTTCTCTAGCATATAAAGCCTAAAAATTGCAACTATGTAAACCTGTGTGTAATTAAGAGAGGCAAGTCATTTATATTGCTGCTATATCGGTTTAGGCCTACCCGTTAATGATAAACATAGCGAGTCAATTGGACTAGTACTTGAACGCGGACGCTGGACGCTTTGCGATCAAAAAGATTATGAGTTTACAATTTTGCATATTTATGCTTTGAATGTGCATATATTCAATAATATATACTGTGGTCTCTGAAGGCCTCGGGTCCGCAGCTCCGCAAGAGTTTCTCTTTTTGACTTTGGGAACAACTTTTGTCAGAGTCACTGTCCGAGCTATAAAAACCCATGTGGAGCCCCTTGTGTATTTGACGGCACCCCTGGGGACGCCAAAACTTACCCTCCCCCATCCCGACAGAGTTGCATTGCTTTGTTTGCTTGTTTGTTGTAGCCCGTAGCTGCCTTGGCAGAAGTCGATGACGACGCACTGTTGGCCGAGATTGCTGACTCATCGCCTGTTAAGATGAATACCGGTCCACCAAGTCCAGAGTATGTTCAGGCCGCGTGGCGTGATCCAGCATGCGTGTTGCAGCTCATTTGCATATTGTGCTACTTAATTTGCATACGACTTTTACTCTATCTAAACGCGCTGTGCATAGTTGATCAGTCTACCTACACTACATCCATTTGCCTATTCAGTCCTGTGGCATGCACAGAGCCTTTGCTTTGCCTGCTTTTGCGATTACAACTACGACCTTTTTCTGTGGTTGTGACCAGTCCACAGTGCTCTGACTCGAATAATACTTTTGTAGTCAGAGCTTGTTCGGAATAACATAACAATCAGAGTTTCGACTTCAGATTCCGTGGCGGAACCGGAAGCGAGGCAGCATTGGGACTTGGGCCTGAAAATTTGCTCTTTTTAAATGCAATTTTTAGTTGCCAACGCACCTGAATTAACACACATGAAGTCACCTATGCTCATACTAGAGATAATTAAAATATGAGAGGTTTGAGCTGTAGTGTGGTTACTTGCGGTGAGTGTCACCAAGATCATTTGAAGATCGTACAGAGGCATTGTCCATTAAATAGCTGTGCTGTATAATATGTTCATCTGCTAATGCAAGACCATAAAGTTAGTTTCATACTCGTCAGTCGTCCTTTGCTTGTCCCTATCACCAAGAGTACATAATAGCTTCTCACTCTACACAGAAGAAGAGTGAGACACTCTCCAGCCTGCCTGTGTTCTAGCACAGGCAGATGCGCCGGTCGTTTTCAGGCTACATGTTGACATTCTATGCAACATGTGGCTGACCAATCAGCGCGTAGATTCCCTGCGTAACACACTTTAGTATATAATCGCTGATGCGTTGAAAAGCATTAAGATAGGGATAAAAGCTTAATAACTCATTATTTATTCATAGTCTGCTTGAAAAAACATTAAAAAAGGTTTGCAAATACCTCTAGGGAGGCTTTGGCAAACTTTCAGCGAAATTGATTGAGAAACTTTTGAGATATAAACTTTCCTGAATTTCTTCAAAGTTTCTCAATCAATTTCGCTGAAAGTTTGCCAAAATATCCCCAAAGGTATTTGCAAACCTTTTTTAATGTTTTTACAAGCAGACTATGAATAAATAATGAGTTATTAACCTTTATCCAGACCCCGTTTTATGATTGGAGCACGTGCACAGGCGTCTGCCAATCAGAGAATAGAAGCTCGCTTCTGATTGGCCGGTCACATGTTGCATAGAATGTCAACATGTAGCCTGAAAACGACCAGCGCATCTGCCTGCGCTAGAACACAGGCAGGCTGGAGAGTGTCTCACTCTTCTTCTATATAGAGTGAGAAGCTATTATGTACTCTTGCTATCACTTTGTCCTCAACGGATTGGCCAGTTTTTTACACGATAAAATGTGGGGTCAAGTCAGGTTCGTATGCTAAAAATTAGACGAAATGATTGTGTCAAAGTTGCAAAATAGCTGCTGACAGTGCTCTTAAGGACAAGTATGAAACGGGCTTTAACGGTGCAATGGGAAAAGGACGGTTTGTGGCAGTGTTGTTGTTGTTGTTGTTGTTGCAGTGGACAGACAGCGTCCTTGGCTGAGGACAGCGACGAGGACGAGGTGGTGCTGCGTCGAGACCGGGGGGGACTGAGGAGGACTCTGGACGACGACGATGACGACACCAGGGGGGCGATCAGTCCGCAGGGGGCACTCGACGGGGACCACGACGAGATCACTCGAGGTGACTCTCCTGCATGCAAGGGTGGTAGGGTCTGCAACATATCAGGTTAATCAGGCTCTCCTGTCGGTTTGTATGTCTCTCTCTCTCTCACACACACAGACACACACACACACACACACACACACACACGCACAGACATAGACAAAAGCCTAAGTGAATAAATCAAACATTAGTGCACGCGTTTACATGAACGTCTGTGGAGGTAGACACAAATTTTAATGCAGGTCGTCAATTGTCATCATATCTAATGAATGTTCCTGGAAATTGGGGTGGCAGCAATTATTGATAAGCTGAAAATATGGGACGATTCTTCGAATTTGACCCCCATTAGTCAGACTGACTTTGGCCCCGTTTATCACGCTGCAATGAATAGAGTCTTTGAACTTGCAGACAGCGACATTGGAGCAATCAAAGCGGCATATCAATCGGCGGGGGGTGAGGGGGGAGCGCGCCCAGAGCCCCCGATGCGCTATCGAACGCCCCCTCCCTCGTGGGAACCCGTGGCCCCACAGCCCCCCTTCACGCCCGGCTCTACTCCCTTGCACTTGGCCGAACGTTTCATGGTATTTACTTTTTGTGTGGTGTAATAATGGCCGAATAAGGAGGGGGGTGATTTGATTGTTTCATGTTGCTGGTTCTCTGACAGTGCTGGCTATGCTTTTGTGGTGAGTAAGTTTGACGTTCCCATTGTTTTCCCATACATGTGTAAGGGGGCGATGGGGAAAACTTTATCAAATTTGAGGGGCCGGAGGGAGGGTCCAGAAACTGCGGGAGTAAATCGAGTAAAAATGTCCCACCACATGTTGACACCGTTTTATGCATTGTTTTCACTATGGAATGGATCCTGAGCTGTATTGAGCCATCCAGGCACTACACTATGTGTGTGTGTGTGTGTGTGTGTGTGTGTGTGTGTGTGTGTGTGTGTGTGTTTTAGAAGTGGAACTCAGTGGGCGTGGTGCGTCAGTGGTGTGGGCCGGAGGGGTCGCGCGTGGAGGTGGAGTTCTACGATGTGTCCGTGCACCACCCCATCCACCTGGACAACGCCAGCACAAACTACGCCCTCGCTGACCTCACCACAAACGCCCTGGCGCTCGCCTCCAGTGGCGACGGGGACGGGGATGGGGACGGACCCAGGTAACCATCTGCTAGCAACTCTCCATGCAAATCAACTAATTGTATGTAACTCTCCTTGGGACTATTCATTATTTATTGGCTTTAGATTATATTATTGCGATAGTATTCATTGCTGACCTTGCTTGGTGTTTGGCCAAGTTGCCCAAAAGAATCAATTCCGCTCTAGGGATGGAAGTCTCGGTCTTAGTCTCGGTCTCGGTCTCGGTCAAAACCCGAGACTAGCCCAGTCTCGGTCTCGGTCTCGGTAGTCGAAAAGTCTGGGTTTGTACCCGGTCTCGGTTTTTCAAATCTGAAAATTTTTCCTGTGGTCCCCCCTTTGGTTTATATTTTTGGCAGGAAATTTTTTTCGGAAGTGTTCATTTCACCAAAATTTCACACTAAACAGTGAGATTCTGTCAATTTTTTCAGAAAACAACTTTACCGTGGTTGTTTAGTTTATCAGTAAACACAGTACATACACATAAATGTATGTTTATGATTTGGTTTCTTATTTCATATTATCTTTCAAGTCAATCTGTGATTATTATTATATTTTATTCTTAGTATTAGTGTTTGGCTTGGTTAACTTTTTTGGTGGCTTCACAATTTCACATACTTAACTGTAATTTCCTATTGATTCCAATTAGTATGAGTTTAGCAAAAAAGCAAAAAAACTGCGAAAGTTCAACTAAACGCACTATTAAGAACTACATATGCGGTGACACATGCAGTTCGGTAGATGAGATGGGAAGACTCTACTCCCAGTAAAATTTAGTCCCAGGGGATTGAGGGGACTCACATAGATGTCACGCCGGAGGCAAAAAATGAAAGAGTGTCACGGCGCGCAGGTCTAATTTTTGAGCCAAACCCTTTCTATCTCGGGTGTACTTTAGCAGAACATTGGTAATTCTAATACAATCGGAGCTAATTTTAACTAAATTCCAGCCAAACAGTGTCAAAATTCGCTGTTTTCTGGCAAGAACAAGGACAAATTGCGTCTGTTTTGGAACCGAGGTCAAAATTTTACAATTTTCAAGAGTACATGGTCCCACAGTCCCACACAAACGGGAGAAAGAACCAGCAATGTAACCAAAATTGTGATATAGCTGTTATTTATACATAAGGTGTCTGACCATGGTGATGGTCTTGTAATATTATCTAAAAACTTGTAAAAGGTCATCAAATCAATAGGTAACAAATGGCAAAAAATGACCCAGTCTCGGTTTTGGCGGTCTCGGAATTTGGTCTCGGTCTCGGTAGTCTCGGTTTCGTGGTCTCGGTCTCGGTCTCGGAAAAAAAACCGAGACTTCCATCCCTACCGCTCATGCAATATACTTCATTTTGTGAGTATGCGTGTGTGTTGTTGTGTTTTAGCACATTGTCAGTGATGCACTTTGGTTCCTGGGACTCGTCTGCGTCACGTGACTGGCTCATTTCCATGCCGCAGCAGGAAAACATTCTGGCAAGTTGGCCATTAATGTATCTTTTGATGCAATTCTGCTTGAGGGCAAGATTAAAGTCAGTTCATGATTCGGATCCCGCGTCTAATTTGTTAAAGTTGGATCTCGTCTGTGTCATCTTATCTCCGTCAATTTTGATATCGTGCTAAAAAGTAGTAAAAGACAGGTGTGCGATCTTTTCGAATGTTGTTTTTTGTCTACTATGCAACATTTTTAAAATGCCCCATTCATGTAAATTAATAAATACTATGAACAAAAAGGATAGATTATTGCCATTGTTGAAATTGCCGGAAAAAATACCTCGGCAAGGCAGTACTACAATTTGAGCTTGAAAATTGTATGAAATGTTGGCTCACTCAATTACATGCGGAATTTCATTGGTTCAAAACTCCTTTGTGATACCAGTTAACAATGACGAAATCCCATCAGTCACAAACGTAGAACGAGGCAGTAGAACTGTGAAATTTTTTAATCTTTACTTAAATATTGGCTTTGTGACAGCCTTTTATAGTTTCAGTTCAAAGTTTTGATTCCAATATCTCGTTAAACTATGTGATAAATAAGTCCATGAAGTTATTAGAGCGTCAGGGGCCTGTTGCTCAACTTTACAAGTCTCACAATATTGTAACAATGGCATGTGCATGCAAAGTCAGGTGACTCGTTACGAATTCATCATATAAATTTATACGAATCACTTGATTTTGCAGTTTGCACTTGCAAGAATTGTTATTGTGATATTTGTAATTTGGTGCAACCATTCCCATTGATTTTGCAGTTTGCACTTGCAAGAATTGTTATTGTGATATTTGTAATTTGGTGCAACCATTCCCAGGTGGCACCATTGTGTGTGTGTGTGTGTGTGTGTGTGAGTGTGCGACGTGCGTGTGTTGTGTTGTTTAGACGCTGTGTGTGGGCGCGGGCTTTGTGGCGCTGGGTTGTGACAGCCGCCTGGTGCGCGTGTTCAGTCTGTCCGGCCTACAGCTGCATCTGTTCGCCCTGCCCGGCCCGCTCGTGGCCATGGCCGCCCACCACCATTCCCTGGCTGTCGTCTATCACTCTGCTATGGGTCACTCTTGAACTTATCTACCGTTCTGTATTATTTGTGGCACTAGTGTCATGTCATTGCATTTCTTTGCGTATTTAAATCTTCCGAAACGTCTGAACCTGCGCTTTCTCTCGTAGTCGGCAGGATTACTATTGCACCTGTTAGGTTGTCAGTTTGTAGTGAAAATCATCGCATAACTGTACTAACTGATTATTGTAATAGGTGGTACTGTAGTGGAAGATTTTTGAAACTTTCAAAGCGTATATAATATTTGCGACGGGAGAAGTAGTATAGGAGCAGAACATGAGTTCAATTCTTGTCGGTATTTAACATAAAGTTAAGTCAAGATAATATTATTTAAATATATTTTAAATAAAGTCTAATAATTTAGTTTTAATTGTAGGCTTATCTGGGGAGCAGTGTTTGTGCGCATCACAGTACACAGTGGAGGTGGGTCGAAACGGTGGCGCCAAAAACACGCCGCCCCTCACCGTGCCCGTGGCCCTCAGCCCAGGCAGCCGCCTCGTCTGGCTAGGGTCAGTACCCTTACTCTGTTTTTTATAGTCTGATCACACCAGACCGACCAGCTGTAAATATCCTCACGTGTGCGCTTCAAATAGCGTTATGCAAATTAAGTCGGCACACGACACGTGTATAACGTGGCTTTTATTCCTGCAGGGCTCATCACAGAAACGTAATATAAATTCAAAAGGATAAAACTGATCATAAGCCTTAGCTTTAAGGCAAACGAAACCTGATAGTAAGTAACCCTGGGGGCTGGGACTAAGCCTAGGGTTAATCTGTGCCTGAATTTGAGTTTTTGTTTAAAAATGGCTCAAGTTTGAATTTTCTTAAAAACGCACACTCCCACGTATTGAGTCTTGCAATTAGAAGGAGAGCTCAAAACTTTTAACGCACGTATCTAGGTATGAGCGCAACAGAACAAACAACCTATGTGTGTGTGTGTGTGTGTTCAGGTACACGGAGGGCGGACTGTTGGTGACTGCGGACTCGGTGGGCCTGGTGCGCCTGCTCAACCCCGCCTTCCACCTAACTTGGCTCCCCATCATCGACTTCGCACAACACGTAAGGGTTCACTGCCATTGAGGGGGGCTACCCAGGTCAAAAATCAAAGTTCTTCAATTTCGCTTATTTTCACATAATATGTTACTCCACCAAGACATCTCTACCTCAGATAACAGCAATTAAGTTGGAAGGTGCACTTTTGGTTCAGTGCGTTTGTCAGTGTATTTACTATTTACATAGCCAAAATGCGTAAAAAAGCCGGCAAATAGCCGTTAGTTGGACAGGTCTAGCATACACCAGATATAGCCGATCAAGCTGAAACTGGGCAATGGGCATAGTACTAGCCGACATATTGTGTGCGCAAAATCGTGTGATCCGGACTTTTGATATGTATCTTCAAATCTAAAATCGAGGGCGAAATGTGAAAAAATGGCCGTTTTTTGAGCCCGCCAAATTTGGTTAGCTACTGCACACGCCATGAACGGAAAATTAAAATGGATCGTAGAGATAATATTATGACATTAAGATGTCAAATAATATAAAATTCAAGTTTGTCAGTATTAACAAAAATTTTGGGTGAAGGCACGCGTTGTGACCACAAAAAACTGTTTTGTTGCGCCTGTGATTTACACGTAAAAATTGAATTTTTAAGAGCCCCTAGTCAAAAAGTGGCAATAGCTTTGGTTTCAGTTTTTTTTACATCTGCGATGCGCCTTCACGTGGGCTACAATGTGTGCAAATTTAATGCAAATCAAGGAACCTGAAATTTTTCCTTATATAGGTTGCCCCCCCCCGCCCCTTAAGGCCACTGCCTTGGCTCCACCTTCATGTGGCCTGGCGATCCTGCTTACTTTCAATATTGTTTGCGCTGAGACTGCACATGACAGATATTTTTATAGATTTTTACTTTTCAAGTCATTTGATGACTAGTGTGCTTGGATTAAATTAGTTGCTGTCTTTAAGTGTTCTCAAATTTTTGAATTTTTTACTAATTTTTTCATGTTTTTGAAACAAAAAGTTATTGGTCTTGCTTTTAAAATTGGTTGACTTGATCTGTGTGAGGCTGGAGCTAGAGACAGACTTGAGCCACAGCCTCTGCGCTCCACCTACACAGCCAGGCCTTAGTTTGTTTCCCATAGAATCAAGCTTTGGGACATGAAGCCTACTGTTGTAGATAGAGTTTTTGGACGCTGTTTGACCAGCTCGAGCACTGTCTTGCGCGCAAAGTATTCGCTCATTGCGGACGTGTGGTCTATATTTTCAGACGAAGGGTGTCTCCAGCCATATGTGGATTGTGGCGGTGAACGACCAGCCCGCTCAAATAAGGTACAGCCAGCCAGACTCTGTCTCTGCCAGACCCTATTAGCTAAGAGTAGACAGCCTAATATTGGGTCCTGTTTTCATTAAAACTTTTCAAAAACAATAAGCTAGCAATAACAGCTAAAAGATTTGCAGTGGCGATAGGTAACAGTTGTACGACTGCATTTTTAATTACCAGATCGGCCAGCGGGATAGAGACCAGCTTGACGACGTGAGAGTGTGTGTGTGTTGGTTGCAGGTGTGTGCGTGTGTGTGTGTGTTGGTTGCAGGTGTGTGCGTGAGTGGGTGTGTGTGTTGGTTGCAGGTGTGTGCTGTGCAAGGGCAGTGAGTATCCCAGTCTGCTGCCCAAGCCTAGCCTCATGTCTCTGCCCTGGACACTGCCGCTCTGCGACCAAGCCATTGAAAAGAGCCAACTCGAAGTTAGCCTCTGCGGCTTCATGCCATTTTGGTTTTTAATCAACATCTGTTTCGGACACTGACTAATTTTTAAATAACATAGAAATTGGGACTTGACAAGCCGTAGACTAGAACCTTGTCAGAAGTTTAGCTGAGTAGATCGCATTGGCACGCTAATATCCCATACCACTTGATGCCAGGCAACGCAGGGGTTTGGGTGCGGCAGTTCCTAGAAGAAATGTTTTCAAGTTTGCGTTCAAAACAGTACACAGTTTGTGTTTTCTACTGTTGCAATAATTGACATTAACGATTGAGCTAAGTTGAGTCACATCCGATTAAAATATTTTACCTGTCTGGATTTTTTTGTGCCAAAACGTTTGTATTGGCTAAAAATTGCTGACAAAAGCCCAGGTTGTGTGTGAAGATGCAAATGCTGTGTGGTTCAGTGATTCCTGTTTTTGCAGAGTTCCCTCCAAAGCATTCTGGCCCGTGAGGCGTCGCTGGAGCCGGCCGATGTGATCAAGTCGGAAATGGACTGTTTGCTCAAGCTGTTTATTGTGAGTAGGGCACATTTCGTGCGGGTGACCTCAGTTGTATGACCAAACCGTACTCTTGATCCCAAGTATACTACCTATGTGGGGATGTAAATATTGTCAGAGGACATTCTATTAGGGCCGATGACAAGAGAAGTGATCCTGGTCTTTTTACCAAAAGCCAGGCCGAAAAATATATCTTTTGTCCTTATTTTCAAGAATTTGTAATGTGACCAAGGATCTTATCCAAAAGTGAATTTCGTGGGTGCTTAGATTAGACTTTACTTCCGTGTATTTTTACTAGTAATAGATCAACATGAGCAAGAGTACATAATAGCGTGTCTATATACAATACTATAGGAGACACTATTATGTACTCTTGACATGAGGTATTGAAGCTAACTCGACTGCAAAACCATTCAAATATTGTTATAGTACTATGGCAGTATTGCGATGACGAGGGGCTGTTGTTGTTTTAGCTGGCCTGCAAGGGAGGCCGTGACTACCGCGCCTTTGAAATCGCCAAGTTCATGCCCAATGCTAGATCTCTTCAGGTTCTCATCAAGTCAGTCGCTTCCTATAATAAATTCATTTCCGTGTCTCTCTCAGTCGCACAGATGTATAGGCATAGGGCGTACAGTAAAACTGCTATGACTTTTTAGACGCGTTATAAATATAATACACCACAGTGCGAACCCTAGCACGAAATTAATTTTTCTGGGTGTTTCGCAATTTCGTATTCTGTAAATATCAGAATTTGACTTGCTGTTTGTTTTTAAATTTTCTGCTCTGATAGCCTTATAATATCATAGTTCGTTAGATTTAACAGTTTATCACTCAATTTTACCATAGAATAATCTATAATGCCGGGAATACTAGATGTATAACTATTTTATTTTCTTCCGGTTGCCACTTGACTGAGCATGTGAGCCAGACGGGCTGTATGTGTTTCAGCTACGCCAGCAAGTGCCGGAAGACAGTGCTGTGCGACAAACTGGCGGAGTTGGCTCGGGGCCTGGCGAGGGAGGAACAAAGGTCGCACAGCACCGCTCCATCGCCACCTCAGTCGCCGATCAGGCTGGCAACAGAACCAAGGCAAGACTGACATTGGCACATACAGGACTGATAGCCCGATGACTGTTGTTAAGCTTATTGACAAAGTCAATCCATGTCAAGTAGTCAGTGCAGCAGTTCTTTCAAAATTTATTTACATTCATTATTACGGAAAAAACAAACTATTTTACGGACAAAGCAAGAACCTGCCTTGATTAAAACTGATCTAAAGCAAGAACCTGCCTTGATTAAAACTGATCTGGAAAAAATTATTGTTAGTAAACAAATTGTGATCAAATTTGGCTAGCAAACTGACATCTTCAAGATGCACTGGTTGTGTTTATGACTTAAAACCGGCTCCTAATACGGAAACAAGGACAAATTTTGCTCAGCTGCACCGGCTCCTAATACGGACACAAGGACAAATTTTGCTCAGCTGCTGCGAAGAACGGAGTCGCTTCGGTTAATTTGTTTCGTACGAATTGAATTTGACATCGATTTGGTAGAAAAATTATCAAAATTGGCCGGGCAGACTTTCCGGAATTGACAAATCGACGGCCACGAAGAAAATGACGAGTAAAAACCGAGTGACGCGAAATCGGAGTAGCTGGTCACTTTGGTGTGAGTGAGTGATTTGGTGTGTTTCAGGAGCCAGCAGTCGTGCTCCGTCCCTCCGGCTGAGTCGGACGCGGACTCCTTCCTGGGCGACCTCCTGCACACCCCCGCCGCCAACGCCGACGTGCCCGCCAAGATCAGAATACCCGTCTCCGCCAGTCGCAGAAACCCCTTCAAGGTGTCTCTGTAGTTAGTGTTTGTGACCGGCCGTGAAAGCCGCCGGCCGGCCGGCGGCCGGGCCGGCGAAGAATTTCGGCCGGCCGGCCGGCCGGCCCGTGCAAACCGGCCGGCCGGCCGGAACTGTCGAATTTTTGGATAAAACCAGTCCAGAGTGTCATTTTGGCATAAACTTAGCCTGCCGGATTGTTATGCCGGCCTAATTTTGTCAGTCGATTGAATCTGGCTGGCCGGCCGGCGCCGGCTTTTTTCGGCCGGCCGGCCTGAGCCGGCCGGCGACCATCAGGGCGGCCGGCCGGCCGGCCGAAAATTCCGGCCGGTCACAAACACTATCTGTAGTCTCCTGGCTCCCCTCCCCCTGTCTAATTTGGCTAGGTCACCAAGCACATGCTGCCACCGTGCTGCTAATGGTTTCGGTATCGTAGTTTTGTTACAAAATCGTTTTTCGAAGCTCTTTTTCACACATCCATCCACTACCACTTGTATGATAAAATTCAAAGTTAAGACTAGCTACAGCAATGTCTCGCTTCTCACAGTTGTATAAGCCAACGTGGTATCTAGCCTACACTGAAAGTATAAATCAAATCAAAAATGTTCTTAGCATGTTTTGGCGTGGTTTAATGATATTAATGTTTTTCCACCCTCCGTTTATATATCTGTGTAAAACAGGTTGGTTTCCAACAAAACTGTTATTGATAAGTTGTCCTTATGAATTTACCTACCGTGTCCCCCCTCTCTGACATACCAGCACGCACTGTCACCTGTGTTGCAAAATGTCGCTGCAGCGTAGCAGCAAACGTTCTACAATTTTGCTCATATCAGTATTGTAGTCTAATAATACCATTTGCGTCTTAACAGGTACATTTTAGTTAAGATTGGCGTGTAGCAGATTATGTATTATGGACTTTAACTTGATAGATGATATGATGAGTTTGTGGGCAAACATATCAGAATCAATCTATATGTGGAGTCGGGTGTGTGCTTTAGACCCTGGAGGAGAACAGGAACGGCCCGGGTCGTCCGGCGGGTACCAGTGTCTTTGACTCGGCCACCCCAAAGCCCACGCCACTCCCCACCAAACGGGCCCCCCCGGGCCGCAACCAACCCGGGGCCCGTCCTGCTGCCAAAAAGTCCAGATTAGCTCAGTATGCTGTGAGTTTGACCGTCTGACCCCTCTGACGACTAAACTCTAAGCAAGTCACGTGCACCCGTTAGTAGCATATTTTGGTAATTTTTGTATTATTTTATTGTCCGATGAAAGAACATGGCTGGGATTCGAAACTATAATAAACATGCTTTGTACCTGACAAAAAGCAGTCTAGTGTGGATTATAAAGTTGTTAGGTTTAGTAATCATGTAGTTCCCATTCCGCATTACGTTCCTGTGACACCTGTTTCCCTATTTTGTATGTTTGTGTGAAAGATATTGTCTCCTTTTTCTAGCATCCCGACGAGGCTGAGTCTGAAGCAGCAGCAGTACAGAAATCTCAGTGAGTTTGGCAGTTCCGACTTTGTGTCTTAATTTTCTAGACCAAAATACTATCTCAACGGGCAATGGTAAATTTAGCTGTTTCGATAGTATACTAGTAGTATCGACATACATCAGGATTATGTTAAGGTGGTAGTTTCGTATGTGCAGTTTTTGTCGCGATTCGCTCTAACCAACAGCTAACTTTATGAAATTTTGCACACATATGAGGCACTTTTAGGCAAACATATGGGCAAATTATAGGTTCTTTATAATCAGTTACACTATAGTTATAACAAAAAAAAGTAGTGTTTTTGGCATTTTTTGGCTATTTTTACAATATTTCGTAATTTTTAAATAACTTTTTCTCAAAAACAGTATTGATTTTCACTAAACTAAAAAAAAGGAATCTAGATATTTTACTTAAGATCAGTTTGGGACGTTAAAACGCAAATTTAACTGCAACTGTTTTCAGGAAATTGACACTTTCTGAATTTAACTCCGATTTTCACTTTAAAATGATGTGATGTAAAATTTAAGCTATACATATCTTCAAAACTAGGCACCAAACTAGATAAAGTTGTACTACAGTGTTGTGTCAAAACTCATGTTACCAACTGCTATATAACCAGGGTTATAAGCTCTGAAGTGTATCACCCCCATGTTTGAGAAAAAACGCTCGAAAATACGTGACAAGACGTCATGTTTTATATTCGTTTTACCTAGCTTCCGTGTTGTCGTTTGAATGTATTAGCGGTCATATTGGAAGACAACAGGTTATTTTAGACTATGGTGGTGGAATTTATTGCCATGGTTGCCATGGCAACGCATACGAGTTCATTTCCTAAAAGATGCGTCATGTACTCGAAAGTGTCAATTTGCTGATTATGTGTGCAGTCTATATTCATAATATTTAACCAAAATGAAGAAAACTAAAATATCTAGATTCCTTTTTTTGCAATTATTGATAGGCATTGTACTTTTTGTTTTCTCAAGCCATAAAGTTTTACGAAATTCAAAAAAGTTCTGTTTTGAATATTAGATTTAAAGTACTGAAGCAATTTGAAAACTTATCCAAATGAAACTATGCATGTATTGAGACACCTACCAGCGAATTTAGACTAAATTGGAATTAAACTTCATCAAGTCATATTCTTTCCATAATCAAAAATAGCGCAAAAACATGAAAAAATGCAAAATTTGAGATTTTTCACAGCGTCTTTTGGATAAACTGTCAAAATTGTCAACAAAACAAATACATGCGCTTACGGTACCATTTTTGGTCATTAAAATGCAAAAAACCGCTAATAAATAGCTTCTAAGACAACCGAGTAACAGCTCATCAAAAAAAGCTGCACATACGAAACTACCACCTTAAACGACGTTGGCTTACTGAACTGTGAAGTCATCTTGAGGTTTTATCTGAGTAAAAATTGGTAGTTCGCAGTTTTGCGGTCTAGTTTAGAAAAGTTGCAGTAATTTTGTTCTTTCTAGAAGAATGTAAGAAAGTTGCAAAACAAAATTATCACCTTAATTGATTGAGACAGCATTCTTCGGAGAGAAGCAGTCGTGACAAATGAGTGGACTTGATTTGTCCGTTGCGGCAACACGGCATTTTTTCATTGGTTATATTGTCACTGTTTACTTGGGTTTAGCTCTAAAAAGATGAGTTGTGGATTCGATCTGTGGTTGGTGAAGAACAGTCAGCTGCTGGCCGACGAGTTGGGTTCTCAGGACGGCGTCACCCAGTCTCCGGATTGGCTCGACTCCCCCGATGTCAAACAGTTGGCTGCCAAGAAATTCAGGGCCTTGTCTGCCGCTCAACGAAAAGTAATCGGGGATTGGGTGATTTGGCTTCCTAGCTAAGCTGAATGGTCTAGGCATGATACTGCCAATCCGAGGACTAGCAGTTCCATCTCCCTTCGTTTGGTATATGCTTGATGTGTTTGACCCAGCTTTAAAGTGAAAATATTTTCATGACCATACAATATGAGCATGAGGTAGTATTGGGGTGTGCTCTCGTCCCCTCAGATCGGTGACAGCCCCTAAATCAGCAGAATTTTCAAAAAAATTCGCGTAGCAGCCTTTCCTCCCACCCTCACTGGCGGTAGATGGCTTCCCCTCTGTGACCTGTAGAATTCCTCAGTTACACATGTGATGTGATGATTAATGACTCTACTCTTGGTAATACGGACCGACCACCTGAAGGTTTAGCTTAGCTTATTTATTAATTGATTTATTGGTAACTCAGTAGGCTATATTGTTGTGATTGAGTAATGTAATTCAGGTGTGGAATGAGAAAGCTAAAGAGGAAAACAGTGGACAGCAACGTCTCTCACTGAGCTCTGGGAAACAATCGCAGTCGCTGTTTTCGCAAGACGTAGAGGAGCCATCGGACCAGTGACTCACCTGCCCAAAACTTTGGTCTGCGATAGAGGAATGCCGTTTAGGTTAAACCTTGTTGACTCATGACTGCGACTGTAATGCCTGGTGTAACACTGTCGAAATACTAACGTTGTTTTGACACACACTGTATTAAATATAACCAGATGTCTGAGTTATCAGTTTTGACTTCATACAAAAAAGGAATTGAATCAATTGCTTTTCGAGAATCAATAGAGCAAAATTCAAACACTTATTTTAGTCTTTTGATGCAGTTTTGGTTGAAAAATAAATTGAAAGTATGTTTAAACCTGTACAACTAATGTTTTCCGATGAATACAGAAAGTGTAGTAAACACCCCCGAGCATTATGCCTAATGACCGCCGCACACTCAGCTTCGTGTCTGAATCATGTGGCTGTAACTGCAGGGTTTTTTTGTCAAAAATGGCGTCATTTGCAGAAATGAAACTTAAAAATGACGTTCAGAAAATAAAAATGAAGAAGCTTTGACGAAAGTGCATTTTAACGCATTTCAAACAAAATCAAAAAAGCCTTGCCTGAAAATTTTTTTCTCGGTACGCCTCTGTAAACGATAACTAGCAATATTGTTTCAGCGCAACGGTACTGTAAGGCCATTATCTCATTTTGACGCACCACAAATAAAAATGACGACAGAATGATGTTATGTGATTTCGAAAAAACCCTGCTGTAACTAAAGTCGGACCAGAGAATGTTGGCGTGGTATTTGCAGCTACTCTTTGCTTATAGCTGAATTTTTCACATGTTTTGTTTCGTCTTGGTGGTCAACATATTTTGTACATGTGTTGCTCGTTCAGCTTAAATTTTACAAGAATTGTAGAACTATTGTAATTCATGTACAATGTTTCCTATTTTTACCGCTTGACTGCACAATGCGTGCATTTTGCGAATTCAGTCATTGTTTAAAACCTTCAATATTGTGATCTTTTGAGTAAACTCTTTACGTATTAATTGTTGTGAAATCTTAGAGACTCAGTTTAGGGCGACTGCTAAGTGCTAGGGTGGATTTCACAAAGGTGATTTTCCTAAACCATGGTTTTCCTTGCGTTTTTTATGATTTGCACATAGGTAATTACTAATTTCATTACGAATTGTATCCTGATTCTTTGCGAATTTCGCAGATTTTCTTAAACCATGGTTTAGCTCAGCTGAAATTTAAGCAAACTGTCCTGCTGTGTTGATTGAGCTTGACACTTTCCTTAGAGATATCTGTTGGATTAAACCTGGGATCTATAGGAGACTTGCTCAATATACCAAAGCCTGTTTCCTTTAAAAGTAGAAAGGGGTTAATTTAATAGCCTGTGGAGGGTACGGGTTAATGGGGTTTATATTAGGATTAACAGTTAGGCTAGGTAGTGATAGATTGGATTGGGCTTGGAGCAGAGAATGCCAGCCTACCTGGGACCTTGGGTCATGGCTGCAGGTCGGCATTGAACTTGGCTTGCAGCAAACCACTAATGTAGTCAACTGAGCGAAGACTAGTACATGCTCCCTTTCGAAGTTCATGTGCTGGTTCTTCTGCTGCTGAAGAGTGTTTCTACTGTCCTCGGAAGTTATTGAAATGACCCACTGTCTGCGATGCTCTAGGATATATAACCCCTTGCTCACAGCTAGATGTTACCCTATGCCAGGCCACCACAGTCCCTTGACTCTAACCATATTTTGGCGGTGAATGGCGGGTGAATTTAAGAAAGCTGAGCTTCAAGTGACTATAGGTCCGACTTTTTACAGCTGCTTCACGGGTCTGTCAGATCGCCAAGAGCCGTGTCGGCTTGGATCTTCTCGGTTTGAAAAATGACCCGTTGATAACTCTAGAAGCCGCCAATACAGATACAGCCGCTGTCACTGTGTAAATTTGCCCCCGGTGTAATTTTCGGGGATAAATTTGCACCGTGGTAAAATTTCCGGGGGCTAAATTCACAAGGGGGAAAATTTACACCGACACATCGACTTGATTATTCTTAAAAACCAAGCGCAAACTCATACAAGCCATTTTAACTCATTTTATTCCATAATGATAACAATAATGAAATATCTAACAAAGTTAACACCCACAACCGACAATACAGAGAAGCGTAACGAACAAACAATATACCAGAGTAAAAAAATAACAGAACTACCTATTAATTTGAATGTATACAGATTACGCTTTTTAGAAATTGAAAATTATACAAGAAATTAAAAATACAAATATAAGCTACAAATTACTGGAAAAGTGAATTAAAAACCAATGTCATGCCATGAATACAATCTAGAATTTTAAAAATGGCAAATGAATTTATGAAGACCGTGAAAGCGTGAAGAAATAGTTAAAACAAAATACTTAAAATAAATAACAGTGAAAACCACAGGAAATGAGCAGAACGTCTGAACGCAAATCTCTCCGAGTTGAGAACACAGCAAACAAATCGGCGAAAGATGCTGTTTTATAAGGTGTGTCCAAAACCTGATTCAAAAACTGAATAATATTATGACCCCCCCCAGTTTGATCACAGCTGTTGTCATTCGTCGTGGTCGTCGGAGCTGGCCTGGTTCTTCCTGGCTCCCTTCCTGGCGCGGGGCGACGTCTTGGCGGACCCCCCCGCCTTGGGGGACTTGTTGGCCATGTTGAGCACCTCCTTGGGGATCCACTCCCAATCCACGTCCGCGTTCCCCCCCGCCGTGCCCATCTCCACCGGCGGCGCCTTCTTGGTCATCCCGTGTTTACGACGCAGCTGCAATCACAAACACACACTTGCCACTAATGTTTGTAACCGGCGGCATAAGCCGCAGACCTGCTTAGATGTTTGGCCGGCCAGACCGCCCGGCGGAAACTTTAGAAAAAAACAAATTTATCCAAATCCAGAGTGTCATTTCGGCTTAACTAAGATTGTCAAACTGTTCTGCCGGCCTAATTTGGTCGATCGGTCGCACGTGGCCGGTGGTTTGACAGGCCGGGAAACTGATTTTAACCGGCCAACACTACTTGCCACATAAACACACACCACAGCCAATATTTCACCAGCACTCAGTGCTTACTTTGTACATCTGTTAAAAAAAAGCAATACAGTGAGAACTTCAACAAAATTTTCATATTGAGGCTATGAAGACAATCACTTCCACTAGTTTACAATACATGTGAACGATTCGTTCCGTGCCCCCTTTGGAAAATTTCGGGGAAGAGGAGCACTAAATTCAGCAGCTGTTTTTTGATCTGCCCAGCTTCTCCGTAAAAAATATTGGGTGACAGTGACAAACAGTTTCAATGGAAGCTAATATAATATTAGTTCAGCAAACAATACCCCATATTATACAACGCAGACTTACTTTTTGCAAAAAATGTTGGCCCAGCACGAGCAACAGAACTACCACACAGCCGAAGAAGATGTACAGAAAACCTCTGAAGCATAACAGTAATTATATTAAGAGTACATATCAATTAAGAGAACCTACAGCCGACTGTAGACAGACTGGGTATGACCGTATGATTGTGTGAGTTGAAATCGCTGTGTAAACCTTCAAGAAAATATCGTCAAAATTGTTACAACCACCTTAATTGACGCTCCTCAACAGTGTCTCTTGTTGTCACTCTTGTTTGTACGTAGTCAGTCACATAGTAGAATGTCTCTGTGTCAACCTATGCCAATTAATAGCACCAGACAAAATAACTGATGTCACAAGCAGAAATTTAACGGCATGCGCTGAGAATAATAATCAGTAAAAAAAAATACAAGATGAGGCAGTTACGTTTCGGGATTGAATCCGGACTCGTCTTCGATGATGTTGATTGTTTCATTGAAGACGGAGTTCTGGAACTGGGTGCCGTTCTGAAAAATACAAAACAGCCAACCAATGAACAAGCTAGCAAACCAGGAGTTTTGAGCTCGGGGGGGGGGGCTTGTCATTACCTGACACATTTCTAATTGTGAGTGGGGGGTTGAAGGAAACTGAAGAGAATGAAGAGAATGTGTGCCGATAGGTACCTCGTCTCTGTAGTTAATGTTGACAGTGAGCCCGAAGGGACGGCCGGCCAAGTCCTCGGGGGGCACGAAGGCGTAGTCGTAGGTTCCCTCCAGGCCGGGGGACAGCACGCGATTGTACGTCGCCGCCGTGTACTGAAATATATACATACAGTCAGTCACGTTAATAGCGAATAGACATGGGGTCTCCCCCGTCGGGAGGGGCCTTACATAATATTATACATCCACATAAACGCGTAAAAATGCTTTTTTTTGCAAAATGTAGATTGTTTTAGCAATTTTTCCGCCGTTGGCTTATTTTTAAGCAATTTACAGCTGTTTCTAGTTTTTTCTCAGCGGCGAACGTTTAGTTTCTGCCCAGCACCAAATTAAAAGAAGGCTCCTCATAATCGATGAAATCTGAAGCAAGGTTTTTCTGGGGATCTCAATCTGTGAGTAGCATGAAAACAGTTTGCAACGAAATCTATTGACAACTACTGACTCATTTAGATGGTCATTCATTTGTTGAACTGTGCTGTGGCGAATACTTACATTTCTGAGATAGTAGCTGTAGTCCATTGGGTACCGGAATGCAGCGTCCACGCTTTCAACAATGAAATCGAATTTCCCCTTGTTGAACAACCCCACCAAAAGGCGCACTGGCTTGCCACCAGCGAAATCTGAAACTCAATCAAACAATCTCACAAAACAGAACTTACAGGATATACAATCCAGCTGTAAAAAATGCATATTATGGCGACACTTGTATTATATAATCTGTTTCTGTCGATTAAACGTGAATCGGCCACAGCTCATCTTGTGAAGCTGCGCCGGGATCTAATTTGACCTAAGAAGCCTAAAAATCCTTTAGGTTTCCCGACAAAGCAGCTAAGTGTATTTTGCCAAAAATGTCAACAAAGCCCGGTTCACACTAACTTGTCCTTAAGGATACTCAGGAACAAAGACAAGGACAGATTTTGGTAAGCTGTTGTCAAGTTACACTAGCGTTTCGGCCATACATGTATCGGGCCTCGTAGCCTAGTGGTTAGGACGTTGGACTTGACCACCCCTGACGCTCTAGGCCACTAAACGGAGATGAGCGCCGAGCCTCAAGGCTGGATCAGCCGGACGTTAAGTCCAGGGGTTACCTTTACCTTTACCTTATACATGTATCGGGCTAAAAATTTTGGGAAAGCCTCTCCGGCCAAATTTTAGGGATCCTCCCCCCGGAATAAGCAAAAATACCCTTAATTTTGCAAATTTTTTCAAAATTTTCCCAAAAAAGTGCATTTTACTGAATTTTAACCAAATGTTTGGGACAATCCCCAGCGTCTCTTCGGTTTTTTGGGGGGGTCCCCCCCCCATCCCCGCCTCATACATGTATGGTTTCGGCTAACTGTTTTGGATACCATTTGAAAGTGACCTCAACTTTTTCTTGCAAAAATTGGCTTATATACTTTATATATACCGATAAATTTCTTGGAATAGTTAAGAGACAAAACGATAGGGACAAGGACAAGAAGAAGTATGAACCGGGCTGTCATGTCAGTCTGTCTGTGCAGGGCAGCGTTTGTAGAAACGGGACCGATTAACACAAGGAGAGAAAGGGCGCGGGATCTGTTGCCGACCTTTGGTTCCGACGGGCTTGGTGAACAGGACATAAGCTTCTGCGTCCGGCGAGGGCTGAATCGGCTTGGCTTCCTCCTCTTCGTCTAAATCCTAAAACAACCACCACACTTATCAACATCACACACACACACACACACACACACACACACACACACACACACACACACACACGTACTTGACTCCTCTCCCTTCTGCAAGACAAACTAGTTTCCTGCAACGACTAGAACACTGATGTTCCTTCATCAGATGTTGCTGAGTGCTTACTATTGCTACTGTATGATGCTGACTGCTTTTAAAATAGTTTGATGGTAGTCTAACTTTATCGGATGTTTTAGCAACAGTATCTTCGTCCGAGTCGGCGGCCGAGGCTGGAACGTCTTCCTCGACTTTCCCATCTTCGTCGCCACCCTCAGCCCACACGCCCCCCTGCAAACCTGCAAAATGTACACACCACTAGGGTGCTTCAAAATATACAGATAATATAAAAAATATATACAAAAACAAATACATATATTATATATAATATAAATACATATATATATGTATATAATATATAAATATATAAAATATAAATAAAAAATAAATGTATATATATATATATATATATATATATATATATATATAATATATATATAGACAATAATAAGCTGTTGTCAGACAAACGGTTAGGCTTACCCGCTAAAATAACCAGCAATCCCAAACACAGCAGCCGCATTGCACCCGGACCTCAAACATAAATGTACATAATATATACTAGCAAGTAGCAGTGGCGTTAAAATGTCGAAGGGAAATCAGCAATTTAACTTGAACTTAACTGCAGTTTTTAACGCGAGAAAGGATGCATTATAAACAGCATTTCGTCTAAAAAAAGCCAACAAAGCCTAAGTCTAAGCCGTATCACGTGCAGTTGTGGAGGGGAAATAGTGGATCAAGTGCAGTTGGGGGGGGGGGAATAGTGGACCTATTTTTTGGAGTAGAGCAATTTTGTCAAAAATCCTCATTTTCGACATATCGGGGTGAATTGTCGAGTCGAAAGTTATCATTAATACAATCGTAATATCAGTCTTGAATTTGATCATCATAAAGTAACACATAATAGTATATTTAATTCAGCATTGTTTGTAACATATTCTGCTCAATTTTGCCAGAAAAGTTCTATTTTTCTGAACTATAAAATGTGCTAAATACACGTCGTCAAACTGAGCTCATATATCGAAAGTTTTTGTTTCTTTTTGGGTTGACAATAAAGTAATTACATTTACCCAGAAAAAATAGCCATTTTTAGTCTTAAGTACCATTTTTAATAAATTCAAATACCATAACTACTAATTCAGAATGTCACTGATCCTCAGCATCAAGCGGGCACTGACAGTCAAACTTCGGTGCAAAAGTTCAGCTTTATTTATGATTCCACAGTAGCAAGTGCACTTTTATTAGATGCACGCAACAAAGACTAATCCCGTGCTCACCCAAATACTAAGCCTAAGCCTAAACACTAAGTCTAAGCCTGAGCTCTGCGTCTAAGCGCTAAGCCTAAGCACTGAGCCTAAGCCTAAGGCCTATAGTGGTGCGGGAAAAAAAACCCTATTTTCAACTTTTCGGGTCGTCCTGTGCTCCACATAAATCGGATCCATTAATGCTCGCGGCTGTTATAACGGCCATCTTTCGCCTAACTGTTGCACTAATAAAATGGATTGTAACTACTCACTTTCTGAGTAATGAGTCTCGAAACCTCCGGGAAAAAAAACCCTATGCGGGAAAAAAACCCTAATGCGGGGGAAAAAAACCCTATCACTTTTTCTGGTTGTTCTATTATTATAAAAATGCCCTTTCACCAAGGGCAGCAGTGTGGGTAGAATAGGAAAGTTGGCTGATCTGTAGCGGAAAAATGCTAATAAGCTTGTCAAACACCCGGGACAAGTTTTGCAGCCGAATAGGGAA
>JASANF010012075.1:0-10748 GCA_030248245.1 Trissonchulus sp. WLG1_4 | reverse complement strand
TTTTCAAAAAAACAGTCAGGTGGGACCTTGAACTACACACTAATCATATTGTATCTCGTCCATGTGGGGCTGTAAAACAACGTTAGGAGCTAAAAACTATGACAACAGTTCCACCCCTAGGTGGAACAAAAACATACCTACATATTATTATCAGGTTAATAATCCGTGCTTTTTGCTGCTGCGCCACAGCGCAGCAGCTCATTTAGAAAAAGTCTGGGTATCAAAGTGCACAATAGGTGCTGTTGATACCCAGGCTCTTTTGAATGTATCTCGCATTGTGCTCACTGTATTTTCGCATTGGTAGTACTCAGTATGTGTTATCAATGTGCACACATTGATAATTTGCAAATTGGGTCAAACTTGCCATTGTGTGTGTGCGTGTGTGTGTCAGTGAGTAAGAGAAATTATCAGCGTCTGTTGTTTACAATATCGGTTAGGACAGCATGTGTGTGCATAGTATATTAGGATTCAGCCTATACGCGTGATATCTAAAATACCAGACTAGACTTTAATTCACTCAAACAAGCTCTTCTGCTGAGTAAGAAATGGTTATTTTGTGAGGCCTGAGTGTCAATATTCCACAGGAAATATTAAACGCGGCCATTACTTGTGGATAAAATGATTTTCAAATCCCGGTTTCTACAAACATTTGCTGCTGAGTTGCTCCAAAGCCTTACTGGTGAATAATTAGAAACACTTAACCCTTTCATGCCGGGACTAAGGTGTTCATAACGTCATGCCGGGACTAGGGTATTCATAACGCTGGGGCCATATGGCCCGTTCAGGCATTAAAGGGTTAAAATTGGGTACGTCTTTTGAGTAAAAAATAGCGTCAAATCGAGTACCGATCCATATTTCAGACGACAATATAAAACTACTTTAGAATAATCAATATTCTAAATAGTTGTATTTATTTAAACATTAAATTAGTGCAAAGAAGCTGATTGAGCTAACCCGCCAGTCAATGTATAAAACTATAAAAAATCAAAAAATCGGCTTGTCCCGTATTCAAACTGGGAATAAATCGCACTTCAGGCCAAAATTTTTGCACTTGACTAACAGGCAGATATATGTATTCACAACATATTATTCTTAGTGTTAGAATAGAACAAAGTTGATTTGATTCCAACGAACTATTTAAAATCAACCTATAATGTATACTCAAGTTCACTAAGGCTATATAAGACGTTGAATATGTAAATACATAATTTAGGTATATTATGTAGGCTATTACCGCCTGGTCTATCGGCAGCAATGCCGTAGCCGTAAACACCTATGTTGGTTGAACATTACAACTAAGATTCCCAAATTGAATTCAAATTTAACATTTGATAATTTAACTCTTAATTTCATCAAATCTTAGTGGTTGTCATATTAACACAGATACTATAACTGCAAATTAACTTCACAGTTCACACTTCATACATAGGTATTAGTTGATACCTACCGTTTTACATCATCTGATGATCAGACGCCGGTTAGCTCAGTTGGTAGAGCGTCCGATCCGTGATCGGAAAGTTGGTGGTTTGAGTCCACTCCGGCCGCTTGTTTTTTAAAAATCTGTGCATGCGGACATCCAAGTTCAATGCAGGCATGAGTGACAGATTAGGATAACTGATCGACCTACCTGCCCTTCCAGTGTTAATTAACACTGGAAAATCGACCTGCCCAAAATTACATAGGACTTGGAGATTCTAAATATAGTATATACGCGGCCCCTGAGGGGGCCGCGTAAAAATAGGAGTAATCTCAGTTGAAAACATTTACTCACTTCATTATTACACTTCCGCCTTTTGTATTGATCTCAATGATTACATTATGAAATGTGTGTAATAAAGTACCACTCAACACAGTCAATTTAATTTGGCTCCGGTACACTTCCACACATCGATCTTAAACCTAATTCGAGCAAAGAAATGTGGATTCGGTGATTGGAGTTTAAGCATGACATATCCATACATGTATGAGGGGGGACGGGGGGACCTCCCCACAAAATCGAGGGTCTCCAAAATTTGGGCAAATATTTTTATAAATGGTACTTTTTTGCGAAATTGTTCTAAATTTGGAGTATTTTTGGTCGACCAGGGAGGGAGGGTCACCAAAATTTTGCCGGAGAGGCCCCCCAAAATTTTGACCCCGTTACATGTATGGACATATCCCAACATTGTGTACACTGTATTTTCCATGAGATTGGTGTTACGTTTTCGCAGATAAGTCACTGCTATGTTATGAATTATGAACTACACTGTTTACCTAAGGTTTTGCTGCGCAGCAGATTTTTGAAATGGTTTACCGTTTACTGATGCTCAGAGAGCTTTACTGCTTAGTGAGAATACCTTCTGCACACAGCTTCTGCTTGTTATCCACTAACTTCCAAGAACGTTTATTATAAATGAGTGGTGAGCTACTTTCTCTCTTTTGCATATTTGCACAGTTCGATATGCAGTATTTATGCGCAGCCACGTCTCGTCTGAAAATTATGGGAAGGGGGCAGGTAAAATAAAAGTTGCGAAGCGCTATGTAAACAAGCCCAATCTGCGGCAAAACCTTCAGTAAGTATTAAGAATTACGTTCAAGCAAGCTGACGATAAGAGTAGTCTTTATAATTTACCTTTACCATTCGTAAGGCGTGTTGTTGTAGTTTAATATTTCTGTTAATGTATTCCAGACGACCGTCTTTGGAGGGCGGAAGTGCGCCTGAGCCAGGGGACTATCGCTTTTTTTGCCTCCGCCGGAGCCGTGACCGTTCTAGTGTCAATTAATGCTCTCGCCTTGCTACATAGAAAATACACACAACTCAAAACAAACACATCTTAGTTATAATTACAATAATAAAATTACTTGTTGAATTAATAATAAAACATGATATTAAAAATAAGTGCCTCAAAACTGTTGATGGTATTGAAATTGAAGTTCAAACTCTATCTTCAATCTCAATATTAATTATGTTAGCCTAATAGACATCTACCGCAATGTACCCACCGGTTGAATCTGATAATTGTTTGCAAACCTAAGTAACTTGTGCGTGTTTCTCTTTAGGAGTATGCTTCTGCATTCTGCTTCACCAAACATTAAGGGGGCGCTCCGGGAATCAAGTATTTGGGCCGTATTTTTAAAAAACAGCCAAAATGACCTATCATTCTTGATGGAAAGTTGCCCAAAATACTATTTCTGATGTTTTGACGTGCATATCTCCATAGCAAAAAAATTGAAAAAAATTGGACAATTTACTGATTTTATTCAACTTTTACACAAATTCAGCAAGTAAGCCAGTGCATCAACGCTTTTTGAGGTTTTGCAAACAGACGATACGTAAATTTTATTAGTCGTGATGAAAAATTAAAACAATTTCATTGCGTTCTGTGCAAAAAAATCGCACAAGAAACCATTTTCAGAAGCAGCAGACTCAAATATAGGCTGTGTGAATACAAAACCAATTTTTCGGCATTTGATTATAAAATGCTGGTAAGATATTTTTCTACAAAATTTTGCACAATTATAGCCTTAGGCTCTGCGCAGTTGAACAACTTTTTAGTTTTTTAAAATAAAGCTTAGAAAATTTTTTATATAAATTTTATTGCTCAGAGTTCGACTTCGAAAATACATAATGACATTTTTTATCCAAACCTGACATAAATGTTGAAAACCAAAATAATGTTCAACTAGAGAATCACATAAGCTACATTTTTGTATATAAAGTGTGACTATACGTAAAGTATAAGCAGAGTTATCGTTTGCCGAAAATCCACTCACGTTTGGTGCTCTGGGAGTCACGAGACATGATCACGTAATTTGAAATTTTGCCTCCAGTGTTCTTTTGTGCCATAGTACATGTATGTATAGTAAAGTTTGACATTTGCCAATTTTTTTGCTAGTTTTCGATGTAACCCCCGATTCCCGGAGCGCCCCCTTAAGAGTTTGCAGAAAGTTCTACTCCTAAGCCTACTAAAATTAACTTTTTTGTGTTCCTACTGTGAAAGTGTGGAGATAACCATTTATCGGTTTTCAAGGTTTACCTATCATTTAACTGTACTAATGCTCTACTTTGTGCAATTACGCCTAGTCAAGATATAGAGCGAAAGGCTGCCACGGCTTTCTGTGGCCTATTGTGTTGGCTTACACCACCAATAGCCCAATTTTTTTTCAGAATGACGTTTCAGCGACTTTTTAGGTCTAGCGATGTCGTGTTCGACGGGTTTTTGGGTCCTTTTTTGCTAAATTTAGTAATAATGTAGCTTTAATAACGTATGAAAACGTAACATTTAACGTATAATCAATTTTTATTCACGATAAAACACCATTTTAAAAATAGTGTTTTATCGTGAATTTGGTGCGCCCCCCCCCCCCCCCATTTTGGTCAACGCCCCTCCATCCTTGGGGGGGGGGGGGCTGCCCCCCCCATCGCGCCCCCCCCATAAAATTTTGCCTAAAAATATGCTAGATATGAAAAAATTATCCGAAAATGCTCGCAGAAACCCTGCCTTGGCTTGTTCCGCTGGCGAGAAGCTCAGGGTTTAGGCTCAGAGTTAGGCTTTGGTTTAGAAACAGGCATTTTTGCTTCAAGAACCCCTATTTCATTTTTTGGATTTTCTATGATACGACCGCCCTAAATCTGAACCTTCACTGAGGGACGTTTTCGTACTTTTTTTTCCGAAGCCCTTCGCAGGGAAACCATGATGAGTCGGAATCCAGTGTGAATCTAGTGTGAAATTTTAAAATTTCACACTGTTTTCCGATGTAGGAATTGGGTGTTAAAGTAGTCTAAAATATTTCACACTTGTTTTCGAGTAGTTTTCGACTGGTCCAATCTGTCCAACAATTTTCACACTCAGTTCAGACGTCGGAAAGTAGTGTGAAAAATTTCACTCTAATTACACACTGGATTCGCACTCTTTTTCGACGTCGGAATCCAGTGTGGAAAACGTCGTAAACATTTTCGATGAAATTCACACTAAATTCAGACTGTCGGAATCCAGTGTCAAAATGTTCAACAATGGTTTTGTATATACTTGTTTCACACTGGTTTTCGACTGTTTTCACACTGGTTTCTCACTAGATTCACACTGGTTTGTTTTTTCCGTTCTAATCGCGTCTAAATGGTGTCAGATTATTGTCTACAAATTTTTAGAATCAAAACAAAGGCTCTTTGACCAAGTTCCTGCCGAAAAATTGGCCAAAATCGGCAGAAACGTCCAAATTTTGACTTAATTCAAATTTGGCCTTAATTTAGGCTTGGGCTTAGGCTCAAGTTTAGGGCTTAGGCTTAGTATGGCGCTTAGGCTTAGGCTTAGTATTAGGCTTAGGTTCAAGCTTAGGCTTAGGCTTAGGCAATAAAAAAAACGAAATTTTCAGGAAAAATCCTGCCAGCTTAGCCTAGAGAATCCTGCCAACTAAGCCTAGACGATGCCTTAAAACGGTGCAGATTCGGTTGGGGGGGAATTCAAAATAACATTTTTTCAACGTAAAAACATGTTTTTATAGGTTTTCCCATGCGCTGAGTTCATTTTTGGCTTTGTCGAAAATCTTAATTTTTCGTCATTCGGGCTGACTCTCGGAAAATAAGACCTGCTCGTTCATTATATCAGTCTGAAATTTTATGAGCAAATATTAACACATAATAGTATATTTTATTCAGCTTTATTTGCTACGTATCTTGCTCATTCGGGCCAAAAAATGTTGATTTTTAATTATAAAATTGGCGAAATGAACTTACTTAAAATGAACTTAAAATTCAAAATTTTATAATTTTTTTTGCCCAGCAGATGGCTATCAAACATTTTTCCCCACAAAAAATATCACATTTAAGGTAGCGCTCAGCAACAAAACTCATCTTCGGCGCTGAGCTCTTGCAATAAGTAGCAATACCACTTTAATTGTACATCAAAGAGACTTCAAAAAAACCTATTTACAATACAGTTCAGCACTTTAATGTGAATGTGTCAAATTTTATGACCATGTCGAATTTTCTATTCACACTAATTTTGTTTTTGACCTAGCTCAGCGAAACTTCAACCGATTTTGACAATTTTGGTATCGTTAAAAAGATCTTTCAAAAATCTAGACGTCAAATGTCTTCGATTTTCGATTCCGATTATTGATTTTTCAAAAAATCGATTTTTCCAAAATCAGTTGTGTTTGAGCGGCTACAAAAAGTGCTGAGAACCAAAAATTTAAAATCGAAAAAATTCGACGTCTGCATTTATATACTTTCTTTCATTGTGCAAAATTTCAACTCGATCCCAATTGGCAGCAGGGAGCTAGATCAAAAAAAAGTAGTCGACTTCGCTGCGCAAAAATGTGAGGTTTGCCCACACGTTTCACTTTTTAAAAAATTAGACCTTTCCTAGGCCTGCATAGTTCCGTTGAAAAAGTTACCAAAAGCCATACTCAATTTTTTAGGAAATTAAATCAAAAATGTTACATTTTCGAAGATTTATCAGCTTTTTAGGTTTTTCATTTTTTATTTGCTATTTTCCCGGCTAAATAACTCAGCAAAGCTTTAACGTATTCTTATGTTTAATACATCAATTTAAAGCTAAGAAACCGCGTATTTCAGTGATATGAGTAATCAGTTTATATTAAATCAAAAATTTTTATGCTGCCGCTACAAAATCGTCCAAAAAATATTAAAAAAAATTTTATCGCAATATGCACATCAAATTGAAGCTCTTTTCATTCTGAACAACTTTCCTTCAAGACTTTATGGTCAAAAATGTCGCTGAAAAAAATTAAACGCCAAAGTCGGTTCCCCTGAGCGCCACCTTAAGGCACAAATGCGGCGAATGGAAACGTATCGGAAAATTTTTTCGACCAGGCAATAAAAGCAAAAGGGAGAACCTTTGTGTAAAAATTCACTTAGAAAAAATTCCGGGAGGGGGGGCAATTCCGGCCATCTACCCTATCCTGGGTACGCCATTGCCTTGCCCATTTAAAAGTGTGCGAAAGCTGAGCTTAACTTATAAATTCTGGTTTCTGAGAGTCAGGGAGTTGGACTTTAAATAACTATGGACCTGGCCGTGGCGTCTCAGCATCTAGAATTTTTTGTTTTATTCGATACGCTTCACAGTGCGGTATCGAATAGGGACTTAAATATCACGTCAATGTCGAAATATATATCACGTCAATGTCGGTATTTTGCTGATCACGTCAATGTCGGTATGTTGTTGAGAAGCTAAGCAGAGTTTTGAATTTTAGCAGGCTGAAAAAGACTACAAGGATGCAGTTTTGCTTGAAAAAGTACAAAACGGGAACTGCAGTAGTTGCAGGGGTCTGGGGGCGGCAGCCCCCAGAAGCCAAGTATCTGGTGTTTTGGGACTTGACTCAGTTCCCCAGGAGACGGCATCATTGCGCCAAATTAGGTTGGCAGGTACTGAATTATTAACACAGTAAACACGCAGCTAATTTCAGCAGATATGTAACAGAATTCTCTCATTCCAAACGTTGATACTAGCGCGGCAATCATCTAAATACCTATTGGCATTAATTGATGCTTTTAAGAAACTTGCTGTTGCTGGGTGTGGCATGCTTCGACACGATTTTTTCTAATCGTATATAATCTTAATCATAACTAATCATAATAGGTTGTTAACTGTCATTGAAACCAGTTGTAGGCAAGCTTGAAACGTTAGACACATCAGAAATTTTACAAATTTGATGGTTTTGACGCAATTTTGGAAAATTTTTCAAATTTTTTCGCGACGAAAATGCGTTTTTCGGCACTTTTTGGCCAAATCAGCTATGATAGCTTTCAACCTCAGCCGAAAAAAAGTGCGTCACGGGACGCACATGGCCGAAAAAAAGTGCGAAATTTCAGAAAAAAAGTGCGGCGTTTCGCACTTTTTGACGCAAAAAAAAACACTGGGCGTTACAATACATTCTAATGCTTCAAATCCTAGTTCAAAACTTCTCTAATGCTCAGAGCCAAGCTCACGCCGATGGGCAACTTCGGTTTTAAGGTTCAGCTTTATTCATTATTCCACAGTAGCAAATGTCCTTTTATTTGATGCAGCAAACTAAGACTGATTTTTTGCTCATCCACAACTGAGTTTTAATTGTGAGCACTAAGCCTCAGCCTAAGCACTAAGCCTAAGCCTGAGCTCTGAGTCTAAGCGCTAAGTCCAAGCACTAATCCTAAACCTGAGCCCTAATTTGAAAGAAAAACCTGTTAAGAAGCATCAAAAATAACTTTACCACACTAAAAAACCTCAACTCGCTTCATAATTTAAAAAATTTTGCAGATATAGCCCGAATTTTGTATTGAACCTTATATATGTACTTGTGTTGTAACGCTGCTATCAGCTTGGTCCAGGTAGCTTCAGAAAAAGTTTTGTAACTTTTCAAAGCCTGAACCGATTTACAAAATTTTTTCAGCATTTAGTAGCTTAGAAGTTGCTCTTTCAATGGTAGCAACAGGTTTTCGTTTCATCAAGTATTTTTGCCTAAATCCAATTTTGTGCAAAAAATTCCATGTAAAGTTTAATTTTTAGACAAAGTTTGATTTCCAGCTAAAGCTTACATCCTACAAACTTCTAACCTGGCCTATTCGAAAGAGCGTTCAATTTTGACCCCCCCCCCCTGGGTTCGGGGGATATAGGGGGACTCCGAATCATTAGTCGAAAAAATGCCGTTTTTCCGACTTATTCGACCCCTAAGGGATTTAACACCAATAATTTCAATTCAAATTTTTATTAAAAGGGGCGACAGCTATTTTGGGGGCTAGAGATCAGATTGGGGGCATGGCTGACGATGGGGGTTTCATATTTTTATTAAAAGATGGAGTACGAAGCGAATTAGGGCCGAAAATAATTTTCCCCCCCAACCGAATGTTAACCCCTTAAAACATCAGAACGCACTCAAAACTATCCAAAAACAAAGATTATATATATATATATATATATATATATATATATATATATATATATATATATATATATATATATATATATATATAGCAATTTTTGGCTTCGAACTTTGTCCTACGTTCACTTCCAAAAACACTGGAAATGCAATTTTCAAGGGGTCATAGCTCAGAAAATCCAAATTTGTAGATAGGGGTTCTATTACAAAAAATGCTTCCCTCAAGGTGCTTTACTCCAAAAATTAGGTCCACTACTTCCCCCTCCCCCAACTGCACTTGATCCCAATTTTTGACCAAATTCAAACTTGGCCTTCATTTAGGCTGGGGCTTAGGCTTAGTATGGGGTTTAGGCTTAGTATTAGGCTCAGGCGGTGGGTCTGGGGTGCGGGGCGGGGGTCTGAGGCGGCAGCTCCTAGAAGCTAGCGCTTTAAAGCAAATAAAATTTGCAATGAAAACTTGGTCACTTGGTCGAGAAAACAGAATGATCTCGTGGGTCTGGGAGCGGCAGCTTTTTTAGTCTTTAAATATAAACTTTGCATTAAGTTTTAAACAACAAAAGTTGCGGGTGTCTTGGGCGGCAGCCCCCAGATAACATTGGAGACTTTTTCAATTTTTAATCCAAAATTGGTCAACAGGCGACAGTAGCGTACCCAAAATTTCGCGAAGGGGAGGCTGAACTGATGGTCGACGACCGGGAGGGGGGGGAACTCGCACGCAGTCCAACAGACTTGCCAGCTGCAGAACGATTAGCTTTTAAGAATTTTGAAACTTATTGCATTAAAAGAAGATTTAAGCAACACATCGTAAGTAAAACTAGACTGGTTGCAGGCCAGTTTAGATTATCATTGTGGTGAGTTTAGGAGTGATTGGATGGATGTTGATGAAAATATGATACTTTATCCAAAATTTCCGAGGTCGATATTCCGACTCTAAATTTGGGTGGTCTGAGAAATTTTAACAAAATTTTTTGAATTTATGGTGCGGGAAAAAACCCTTTTTTCAACTTTTCGGGTCGTCCTGTGCTCCACATAAATCGGATCCATTAGTGCTCGCGGCTGTTATAACGGCCATCTTTCACCTAACTGTTGCACTAATAAAATGGATTGTAACTACTCACGTTTCTGAGTAATGAGTCTCGAAACCTCCGGGAAAAAAAACCCTATGCGGGAAAAAAAAACCCTAATGCGGGGAAAAAACCCCTATCACTTTTTCTGGTTGTTCTATTAGCAGGGAGTATAAACACAATTTCATCGTGTTCTACAACTCTTAGGCTGCAGTATGGACTAAAAAACCGTTTCTCCGACATCCATGTGACTCACAATGATTCTTCAAAAATCGACCCTTTTTGGCAGAAATGACTTCTGCCCAAATATGCATTTTTTCCGTATTTAAAAGCATTAAAAACTTTTTTTGCGTTTATTACGTTAGAAACAGCGGACAAACACCGCCCGCGTCTATCATTCTTGGACTTAAGGTGGCGCTCAGGGGAACCGACTTTGGCGTTTAATTTTTTTCAGCGACATTTTTGACCATAATGTTTTGAAGGAAAGTTGTTCAAAATGAAAATAGCTTTCATTTGATGTGCATATTGTGATAAAATTTTTTTTTTAAATTTTTTGGACAAATTTGTCGCCGTAGCAAAAAAATTTTTGTTTCAATATAAAATGACTACTCATATCATTGAAATATGCGGTTTCTTAGCTTTAAATTGATGTATTAAACTTAAGTATACGTTGAAGTTTTGCTGAGTTAGTTAGCCGTGAAATTAGCAAATCCAAAATTAAAAACCTACAAAGCAGATATATAAATCTTCGAAAATGTCAAATTTTTGATTTAATTTCTTAAAAAATTGAGTATGGCTTTTTGTAACTTTTTCAACAGAAATATGCAC
>JASANF010012074.1:0-19282 GCA_030248245.1 Trissonchulus sp. WLG1_4 | reverse complement strand
ATATCCAAAACTGGATTTATCGGATTAGATTTAACCTTATTTCGTCAATAACGCAGCGTCAGTTATACGTGATTTGCTGAAACTTGGCACACACCGAAATAATGTATGTAAGCCGTGTAGGGAGAAATTCCATCCGGCTGTCTTCAATTTGAGCTGTGTTATTACCAAAATTAAGTTAAATCTAATCCGTTAAATCCAATTTTGGATAAGGCCCTCAGTTCGGTTTCATAAGTAACGCTGATGCAAGCTTAATAGTGCGTAGGACTTTGTGTCGTATTAGCATGTTTTGCAACAAGTTTCCGATGATATGAAATACGTACCTAGTTAAAATTTTATGAATTTCCAGTTAAAAACTTGCTAGATCAAAACACTAGATCAAAAATATCATCTACAAATCTAAATCATAAACAAGTACGTAATATTTATTATACATATTTATATAAATTTTCAACAAAAGTTTTACGTATGTAAACTACAAATTAGCATACATATATCAGTTCCATCAGCGTAATAAATCTAAACATATTTTTATAAAACCGGGTCCTGGCTGCCTTTAGATGAATTATGTATGCAATTTCCCTAATTGTTTCTGGTGTTATTTTTTCATTAAATCCCTCAAGGTTGAACTTGTTTTAGATCGAACGGATAGCATTCCACTTTGCGAAAACCGTGACATTTCTTGCACCTGAGAGGCTTATTAATTTGCGTCAAAAAGAACTGTCTTAATGTGCCATTTTAGTTAAGGGGGTAATGTCGTTTTCGTGGTTTTTGACATTTCAGTGTAATTTTTGCGCCCACAGAACTCAAGCTAAAAACGGACTACGGCTTCGAAACTTTAACCACGTTATTTTTAGGAAAATGTCCCCACCCGTTTTTTTCCTTTTCTAAAAATAGTTTGTAGAGTCGGTGTTATGGGCTTTTGAAAATTTTAGAGAAAAGTCAAATTACGTGATTTTTGCACGAAAATGTCATTCTCTCAACGTAGAAACGACTTATCAACTATATCAAAAAAACGGGTGGGGATATTATGTCAGTGCATAACTGCAAAAAGTTTAGTAGTTGTTGGCTGATCTTGAGTTTCATAACTGTGGCGCAAAAATTAGTCAAAAACACCGCTGATGGGGTGTATTCAAATGATAGCAGCAGTAAAATTGCAAAAGATAATCTGCTTTTAAATGTAGTTTTTTTAAAGCTAGAAGGTGTAAAAAAATATAAAAAAGACCGCTCTAGTTTTTGTTGAGGTTTAAGTGCAGTTATGATAGTTTAAAAAAACACCGCAATTACGCAATTACCCCCTTAAATGTCAGCGTTGTGCTTAACGCCCATACACAATTCTGTCCATTATTTTGGCAAAAAACTGAATTGTTCATAGACAAGAAACAGTCATGAATTGTTCATGGCATATTGAAGTGAAAAACTTCTAGAAAAACATGACAAATGGAAAGACGCTAGAAATTTGTGTTGACCACGATTTTAATATTGTATCATTTGTCAGGTACACCTTGGTCGATCATTGTTCGAGAGAACTGTTTATGTGCAATTCACACCTGGGCCCGGTTTCATGAACAATGAATTGTGATTCATTAGTAACACTGATGCAACATAGAAAATGAAGTATAACTTTGCGTTTACACAACATTTTTGCTAGAAATTTTCGTGACAAATTTTCGTTGCATAACGTGTGGTTAAAATCTCATAAAAATAGCGTTATCCAGAGAAAAGTATAGCTAACTTGAAGTCATTCATTAGTTGCAAATAATAGTGAATTTTTCAAGCCACTAATATTTACTAATATTTTGGACTAATGACTTTGACTTAGCTAGACTTTTGACAGCAGCAAGCAAACTTAACCAAATTCTACCCACACATTATGTAACATACCGTATTACCTCGAATAAAGCCCCTGTCTTGAATAAAGCCCCTGCCTCGAATAAAGCCCCCGTCAAGCTCCTCACGAAATTATAAAGCCCCCGCCTTGAATAAACCCCCCGGGGGCTTTATTCAAAACGTCCTTGATTAAAGCCCCCGGGGGTTTTAATCAAAACGTCCTCGAATAAAGCCCCCTGTAACACAGGCTGTGATACGTACGCGCGCGTATTTCCATATGGCGTCGCATGTTGCCATATTGGCTAGTGGTTAGTTATTAGTTATAATTGCGCGCAGACCGTTATTACTATTGTGAGTAACTATACAATTATGACACTGTTCGACCACCACAAAGTATGGGTGCAACCCATTGTAATCGTTTTTCTGTTTCTTATTTTGTTGTTAGCACGAAAAGGGGGACAATTTTCAAAGGTGTTACAGACGTCGTTATAAGGTTAGTTATGTAGATAAATAGATAAAGTAAGGTACAAAGGCATAATGGGTGGTCCCCCTTGTGGTACTGTACTTGCAAGCCCATCTTGGTGACCAGTGACCACCTGACCCGGTGGGACCCAGATCACGTGACCCAAAAAAGTTGGACTTTCGCAAGAGATGAATCACCAAGAGTGCCCCCTAGTAAACATGAGAATCTAATTTTGTTTTGATAACTATACATAACTCCGTTGTTTTAATCTCTGTTAATTTTTGACGATATTTTTTGTGCGTGTGTTCGTGTCTTTTGCTGCCTGTTAGATTAAACTAAATTAAAATTTGCGAACTACAACTCAGAGTTTGCGAAAACTGGGTTTCTGCTTCCACAAGGTTTTCTCTCTATAATAAAGGGCCAATAGCCTAGCGTAGAGGATCTTCTGTTTAAAATGAACGGTCTCTACCTAAAATACAGGGTCCTTTGTCTAAAAAAGACGCACCTCTGTCTAGAATAGAGGGTCTTATGCCAATGTCGGAGGGAGCCCGTTGTAGCCACTGTGAAGAACGCTTCTTTTGCATTCATTTTTGTTTTGGCTAAATTACTGGTACAATTTACTGATTTACGTTCTTTTCTCATGGCATAATTTCCGAATCAAAAACATTATTGAAATGTGATTGTGGAGACCGTCTGCCGGGAAATTAGCTTTAAAAAGTGTGAAAGTGTGACTGTAGCGGCAGCACGGGGGATATAGATTCTTTTGTTTTTTTGTTGCTCCATGTGTGCTTTACTTGCCCGTGCCTTGTGTGGTGATAGTTGAACATATCTGATAAAGTTCCAGAACTGGGTATATACACTTTGGGGACGTCGATACTTTTCAATTGTGTCAATTCAATCAATTTTCAACAAGTTAAAATGGGTTAAAACTAATTGGGTTCCCACATTTGTAGACTACTGCCTGGGCCGCTGGGCGTACTAAACAAAAATTTAGAGTTTCACAAAATTTTATTACCGCAACTACAAATATACGTAAATGGAACTGCAAATATATAGAGATGCTAAATGTCTGCTCATTCATCATTCGAATTGAGTCAGTTAGTTGAGCTACCTAGTCAGTTGGTTGTGCTCATGATTATTCTGTCGGGCTATAGTTCTTTCGGGTCTTTTGATAAAAACAGTAGCAAAGCATCCGGATTTAAGAAATATACATATTTCAGGAAATTACATTCGCATTACAGCACAAAAGAAAGGAAAAAGTGAGTGGACTGAGTGACTAGTTGAGGACATAATACCAGGTCATACGTGTCATAATACCACGTCAGTAATAAAATTGTGTGTTATGTAGGTATAGACGTCGTGCCTTGTTAATATGTTAATAGGTGTTAATCTGCACGTACCTACTTCATTTTAAACTTTAAATGCGCCTATAGCCACTGGTCTAGTTTTGACCTTTTGTTCTGAACCTGCTTCTTGTCGTCTATGTGGGAAATATTAGGAAAGAAGAAGGTTGTAGTTTATTTGGGAAAGGTTAGTAGCCTATCTGGGAAACGATTATAAAGGCTTTCGGGTTGTAGCCTATCTGGGAAATTTAACCGCCTGTTTGGGTTGTAGACTATCTGGGATGTAGTCTATCTGGAATACGCCATTATTTTGACTTACGTCTGGGCGCTGTTGCTCAAATACAAGACTTACAATTGTAACAATTGCAAATTTTACAAACGTTACAGTATAATTGTTATGTATAATTGTAAGATTTTACATGAGCTGTAGGTAGTTGTTACAAAACGGTTTGAGCAACTGCGCCTATCTGGTCAGCAAAACTTCATTAAGAAATAAAGCCCCCGCCTTGAATAAAACCCCGCTTTGGACCTTCACGAAAAAATAAAGCCCCTGCCTTGAATAAAGCCCCGCCTTGAATAAAGCCCCCGTTTGGACCTTCACGAAACAATAAAGCCCCCGGGGCTTTATTCGAGGAAATACGGTATTAGTGACGGGTCGTGAAGGTTTCAAACAGAAGCGTTACGTAAACGTTATGACATTGTTGACATTCTTCATCAACGTTGTGACGTTAATTTTTTAACTTACATCATTGTTACTAATGAATTGCAACTGATCTTTTATGAAACCGGGCCCAGCCCGGATATCTGTAAGAAATTGAACGTGAGTGTCGGTTGATTGTGTAGATGTCGTCTAGTAAGTTTTAGTAATTTTTTTATATTTTTTCTTTGATTAACCAGTCAAATTCGCGCTCTCGTACTTATTTTACGTACGTGTGATTTTTTCTTTCTTGCCAAAATCTAGTTAATTTGTCGGTTTTCTGCTTTAAGGTGCTTTGCCAAAATCACGAATGATTTTTCAGCACTGCTGTTTAGGTATTCAGGGTGCGTTATTGTTTTACCACTGCAATGTCTGCATAACACTATAACAGTAGGAATCAGTTCAGCTTACGGAAACAGACAGTTGGACAATTTATAGACATGGACACGAATTCACACACGAACTGACTTTAAATAGGTTGAACAGTCGAAACACTACTTTTATATATTGTCAAAGTGCCGGCATATAAGCCTAAAGCAAGTTAATGCTTTTCCGTAGCATAATCGTTTTGAGTACATAAGCGTTTCCGCAAAAACTGAACGGCGAAGTTAATCAGATTTCGTATGAAAATAGTGGAGGTTGCTTCCAGACCGTATACTAATACTTAGTTAAAACGTATTTGTCATTCTTTCACAGCAGCTGACCGATATTATTGTCCTTGTCCTTGTCCCTGCGTCCTTAAGGACATGTATGAACCGGGCTTAACCGCCAGAGTTTCATATTTTACTGGAATCTAATTAATCTAATATATTATTTTCTGACTAATCTCAATAGCTCAACAGCATGTCGGCTTTTTTCGGTTAAAATTAATGTCGCAAAAAACTTTTGTAAAAACTTTCTCCGATTGGCTTTGTTAGAATCCTGTGAAGAAAATTTCAGAAATCTAGCAAGCCTTTAATTTAACTCCAAACCAGTCTTGCGTGACTCCTTTCTTCAGCCCTTCACGGTGCATAATTTTGTTTCGTTAATCCATTAGCAGTCATTGGAACCAACCTAGTTTAGACCAATATCTTTTTTGCAGTATGAGTTTTTGACTTGCTAAAGCATATATTCTTTTTTCTTTATTGTTCTCATCAGAATAACTGTTAGGAACCTATTCTTTTACCGGATTAACGGGGGGTTATCTGTATAAGTAAAATTTTAGGTTCTCTGATTTACACACATTATACCTAACCCCCGTGAAGCCGTGAAGGCGAATCGCAGATGTAAAAAAACTGGAACCAAAGCTATTGCCAATTTTTGACTAGGAGCTCTTACAAAATTTAACTTTGCGTATACCTAAATCATAGGCCAGCATGAGTGCACGAAACGTCCTTTCACCCGAAATTTTGTTCATACTGACGAAGTTGATTTTGTAACTGGCTGCTTTTACTAGGGGATTGGGTACGTTACCAAATTACTCTTTGGTCCGAAAATTACATTGTGTTAAATCTAAATGAAATTAGGGCCTCCAACTCAAAGCCAGTCAAGCGTCGATAAATCAAGACTACTTTTAGTCCGGACTATTTTCCAACTCAGTCCAGTCCGGCTAAGTCTAAGGGTCAATTCCAAAACTGGATTAAACGGATTAGATTAAAATTTGCTTTGCCAATAACTTGTGATATCGTTTATGAATTTATACGAAATTTGCTTTAGCATTTAGGTATTTGTAGCACCTCCCGCTTGTGCACAAAATTTTGTAAGTCTTACTCAACGTCGAGAGAAGTTATTAGGCAAACAAATTTTAATCTAATCCGTTAAATCCATTTTAGAAATTGGAACTTAGTCTCAATCCAACTAGTCCTAGTTTAGGTCCAATCCGACTGCTCCTAACTTGTCCAATCCGAGGAGTGACGCGAACTAAACTGTGCGAGGTTTTGTCATGACGTCATATGTCTAGGCCGTTCAAACCATAAGTTTACAAATTGAAAATTTTTAGATGTCTAATCCTATTTTAACGGTCGATTCCATAACTCAAACTGTCAAATTTGTTATGGCCAGTAATAATTTTGATAACGATTTCGATAGCCTAATGTCATATCTCACCCCTATGATCAATTTTTTTTAATTTTTGCCCATGGCGTGTTCACTGACGCCAAATGTAAGGTCACTTAAATTTGACAGATCCAGAAAACGGCCATATTTTCACATTTTACCCTCGATTTTAGATTTGTAAAATGCATATCGATAATCATACGATTTTGCGCACACATGTGGGCTAGTACTGTGCCAAGTTTTAGTTTGATTGGCTTCATTGGTCTGTGCTAGACCAGCACAACTCGTGGCTACTTATTGGCTTATTGGCACTTTTGCCTATGATGTATGTAAATACACTGACAAACGCACTGAACCAAAAGTGCACCTTCAAGCTTGATTGTTCTTACCTGAGGTAGAGGTAAGATGAGAGCAGCATACATGAAAATACGCAAAAGTAGAAAACTTAGATTTTTTACTTGGGTAGCCCCCTCCCCTTAAATAGACTGGAATTATGTTAGTCCGAGGTTTTGGAATAACAAATCTGACTAAGCGGACTAAACAAGTTGAAACAAGTCTACGGCTTAATTTTAGTCTGATTTCATTCATAAACTATTAAACTGTTTAGAGCGAAAAATTAAGTCCAGCTTGATTGGACTAAAGGGACTAATGAGCGTCAAGTCTGTTTATTTCAGAGGTTTTGGAATGGCATTTTTAAGCATATTTTTATAAACGGTTTAGTCAAATTATAATTAACCCTTTAAACCGATAAAGGTCCGATACATCAAATAAGGTAAATCTAGGAGCAAGCCTTCATGAACTTAGCAAATTTTTCGTCTTGTTTATCAAGTAATTTGGAACAATTAAATATTCGATTACGGAATGCAAACTTGTTTATGTTTAAAAATAAAAATTTTGAGCTGAATATAAATAGGTATGATAAATTGTGTTGAAGTTTTTGTTTTTCTAAAGTTTTTCGATCGGATTTATGGAGTTTTCTCTTAAAACTTGTCAGTCTTAGTTGTGAAAGTTAAACAGGCTTTATGATGTCAAGCCATTTATGTAATCTTGATAACATTCAGAAAACAGTTAAAAAGACAATTCATTGCTCTAAGTCAAATAAAACATTTTCGTTCATCACCTATCAATAATAGTACGATCAATCATTCTAAGTTTAGAGCCCGTTTAGTACAATCCATCAATAGTTTCTAAGTTTAATAACCCAAAAAAATTTTACCTGTCGCATAGACTTGAAAAAAGCAGTTTTGCTGTCAAACAAAAACATAAACAGTTTTCCGCCAAATTAGGTAAACTCAAGTACATGATCTTATTATCAAATTGAAATGCTAACACTTTTCACCGGTGAATTTGTTTTTAGTTTTTAACCCTTAAACCTTGTTCGCTTTATGAAACATTTTACGACATTTTGAAAGTTTTGTGTTGTAAATGCAGGGCCCTGGCCTCGTTGACCTAGCCCTTTTGGTATTCCGTTTGGCATTGGGACTGTAGTCACGTTCAGTTGTCATAGTTACGAGCGCGCAACTAAGCCTAGAAGTTACATGTTTAGTCGTTATTTTGGGAACCTAAATTCAGTCTAAAAAGTATTTTAATTACATTCTGTTTACGTTTCGAGTTATGTTCTAAAAGGGAAAACTTATTCTGAGTGTGAAATGGAAAGTTTAGATTGATCTAAAAAGAATGCAATGCAAGCTAGTTGGTTGGCTTGCTGGAAAAATCTATGGGCGTCGGTCGGGTCAAATTATCGGGGAAAAATTACAGAATTTAGCATGGAACAATTGTGAGTTTTAGCAGACCGGCGCTCCTGAGTTAGGAGACTAAACCTATCATTTAGTTTGTTATTATTCGCGTGTTTCATAATGTATTTCACAATTCGTTCCACTGTATAAATCCTTGCTAACCGGGCTCGTCAATAAAGCCTTAGTTTTAATGGTTGTTCGCGTGTACTGGTTTAACATTTGATTTCGTGTTTGCGTTACTAGGGCCCGTAGGGGTAGGAATTAGAGTGCTCCCGAACCTGTTACTGAGCGATTTCTAGACCTGTAGATTCGACGCTCTCAGCGTCAAGTTGTTATCACTGCGTGCTCTCCGGCACAGATAGGCACCGGTCACGGAAATTGAGATAGCCCGCCAGCTCACGCGGATGACATAAGACCGGGGGCCGCAGTATAACAAAGTGGCGACCGTGAACTAGGCTTTGGAGCACCTAAGACGCCTCTACGTGTGCCCGATTTTCAAAATTTTTGTTCAAAAAGTACTGTAGTTTTGTATTTCTAACCGGTTAAAAACCCGGTTAGTGGAACCAATTGTGTACAAATTACACCCCCCCCTCACGAGTATAAATACTGGTTTTCCTGTGCACTTTGGGTAAAATCTTGGGATAATTTCAGCGAAATTGGAAGTAAAATTGTAAGTTTATGAATTTTATATGATTTTAGTGTTATTTGATTTTTGTGAATTGTAACGGAATTTTTACGAAATATTGTCAGGGGAGTAGAGTGTAAGAAGGCGAATTTCTTTCCCCCCCCCCTAAGCCTAAGCCTAACCCTGAACTGTGATTTTTCGAGAGGGGTCTGCTGCAAAATTTAGCGACTAAAAGTAAAATCTAGTGCCAGAAACAGAATCTACGGTAGCGAAAACCCTAGAAAACACATTTTCCGTAAAATTTTTGACCGATTTTAGTCTAATTTTTTCACGAAAAACACTTCAAGTTACACTGTTGGAGGACACTATTTTGAGCAACACGTACGTATATCATTTTTGAATTTTTGGAATTTTCGTTTCGAATTGCGATTTTTGGTAACCCCCCCTATTCTATCATCAAATACACCCCACCCCCCTGCTCTAGTCCATTTTTCTGGAAAAATTTCTAGATTTTCAGCAAAATATAGGCCGGAATAGCCTTTGTTTGGAAATTGCTGAAAATACGAAATTTTTGCCTATATAGCTTTTGTTTTTTTAAAATATATTGTCAAGCGAAGTCTATAATTTCTATACACCAGTTATATTTATGCTTTTCTCGCAATTTTATTAGAATAAGACGAAAATATATTGTTGTAATTTTCTGTTCTGCACCATTTTCAAGTATTTTCAGATTATATACACTTGCTCTTCAGGGCTCAGTTTCCCGGTTTTGGTCAAGTTTATTTTATTTTCTTATTGATTTCATATTGAATTAGTATTGTACTAACTCGAGTTATTAGTGTTGTTTCGTAGTCGGCTTTGCAAGTAGAAATTGTCATTTATCTAGTAAATTTTGAATTGTTTGAAATTAGTGTGCTGATATTTGTAGTTTTTCTATTGAAATAGGCTATTGATTTTGAATATTAATTTGTATTTAGTATCCAAATTTGTTGAAATTATCTAATTGCAGCCGTATTGTGTATATTTTTAGTGTTTTTCAGATTGCATTTTGCAGAAATTTACGGAAGCCAGTACCCAAAGGACTTCGGACCCTCAACCAGTAATCCCCACTTAGACATCGATAGCGATCTGATCCACCGGCCAGGCCTTCACACCCCTACACAACCGCAAACACTACAGTGTGTAGTTCCTGAGGTATTATTGGTAGTTTTTGACATTGACCGGCAAAATTTTTGCTAATTTTTAGTTTTGTAGTATTTCATAGTTGTGACGCCCGAGCTAGAACCCTCGAAATCAAAGAGGTCAAGGGTCGAATTTTCCCAGCTACAAAATTTTCACCGGGTCAAGGTGAAAATAAGTCACTAGTGTTACCCCGAACTTAGGAAAACTTTTGTCTGACCAAAATTTTCACGTTTTTGGTCGAAAATTTACATTTTTCGACAAATTTAGCCTGATTTTCAGCATTTTTGCAGTATATCTTAAAATCGCGATTTTGGCTAAAATTTTCCTGATCAGTTTTTGAAAACGGTTTCAATTGTAAGCTAATATACAAAATTTACAGAATTTATTTGGATTCGAAGCAAAATTCGTATTTTGACCCTGTAACCGGTGAAAAGTTTGGGGCTAAAAATTTGCTATTTACAGTATTCCGTTATATACATCTCGAATTTTTGAATTTTTCTGAACATAATGAATACCTCAAGTGGTGCACGAATCCCACGCACACCAGTTCGACCCAATTCGGACAATACGGATTTAGATTCGTCGACCTACCGAGTCGACCCATCCCACCCCGAACAGTCGGCCATTGGCCAAGTCACTCTGAACGTGCCTGAGGGCACTGAAGGCACGAGTGTAGGTGCCGCAGTAGGTAGGGACATAACAGGCCGGGGCGCTTGCGCCGGCCATGTTACTTTTGCAGATAACTCCTCTGACGAGGAACACCACCGCAGATTGACGCGCGAGCAAAAGCGCAAGATGGAGCTGAAGCGAGCGGCCAAACAAGCCGCCAACCTCGCGCAGCAATTGGAGTCTGCTGCGGTCAAAGGAGCTGCTGCACACCTGCAAGGGCCACACCAGCCAAACCTACAGTTCGCAATAGGCCCAACGGCGCAAGTTCAGAGTTACACACAACACACACAAGGGTCAACATATGCATTGGCTGAAGGCCAACAAATAGTAGTAACGACAATGGGGCTTGAAAATGGAGCCAATACACTGAGCTCGCAGCTCGGTGCACCAAATTTCCCAGTGCAAGCCACCTCGCACGATGGCCAACAGCTCTCTATGCCGGCGACTACGCCAAAATTTCCTAATTTTCTAGCTACCACGCCCAAATACCCAAATTTCTGCCCACCTAAATTATTGAGTGAATCATCTGAGCTACCAACTGAACCAATGTTCCTCTACACACGCACAAACACTACACATACATACACTCAGCCGATTTTTGCAGTCGATCAGGTGGAAACAGCATGCAATACAGGGTTTCAACAGCAAGCACACGTCATTCAACCTGAGCCCCAGCTTCAGTGGAATTCTACAGCACAGAACCAAACACGAATGTCACAAAACCCCATAGTGCGCACACAATATGCATCTACACCCACAAATTCGGGAATGGAGCAGGGTCCGCAAATTGCGCAAAATACCTTCCATTTGGGGAATAATACGGGGCTACACGGAGAACAAAACCAGTGCTTTTTAACATCAAAAATCACGAATTTTGGTCCGATGCCGGGGTATATAAACCCGAGCAATTTTGGTGGGAACCCAGTGGGGACACAACAACCCCAACCCCCAGCCTACGACCCCCAGAAACTACAGGGCATGCTAAAATTCGTTGCAGATTTGCCTGTTTTCGATCATGACATCACAAAATTGACCCTGCAAGAGTGGCTTCAGAGCCTCACCATGCGACTGCAAATGGCCATGGTCCCAGAGGAACATTGGGGCAGAATTTTGTGCTTCAAATTGGGAGGCCGAGTTAGTCTCTATGCCTCAAAATTGCCCCAGGGGACTAATCAAAATTTCCGTGCATTGGTTGAACATCTGACGCCAGTTTTCGGGGCCCGAAAAATGACCAAAAATGACTATCACCGTCAGTTCATGGACCGACGGCAGCGGGCAGGTGAACCCGTACGGGACTACCTGAGGGAGCTCCAAACATTGGCACAGGAGATCTGGGTTGACGGAGACGAGCGAGACGCAAATGTAGCGCAACAAATTTTCAGTGGTGTGATCCCAGAAGTACAAAAAGTACTTGCGCCTATATATTGCGAAGGCTCGCCTCCCTTGACCAAGGTCGTGAACCTTCTTGATTTGCTTTTCCCGATAGGCTGTTCGTCCCCCGCATGGGTCCAATCGGTGAGCACAGACCAGAATGGTCAAAGAGGCAGACCCGAACACACACCAGCACAATTCAATCGACAGACACGTCCCCCAATTTCTCGAACAGCTTTCACACCAAGGCAGCAAAACGAGCCTAGTGTTGAATCAAAATTATTGCAAGCTATTCAAGATTTGAAATTGGAAATTCGAAACACGAATGAACGGCAAGTGCGAGGTGGGGAGCACTTCAGCAACGAGAGACAACGGAGCTACTCTCCGGCTCGTTCGGGTGCATACTTTGGCAGAGTCGGTTTTGGCTACCAAGAACGTGAAATTCCACGGTGCAATAATTGCAATAGACGTGGCCACCTTACTCGTGAGTGCCGTAGCCCACGGCAAGGGATGAACCGCACCTCTTTCTTTGATAGCCGACGCCAACCACCTGCCAATATGAGTAAACTAGGTAGATGGAGAAACAATGACAACCGCTATGGAAATTATGCTCGAAACTACCGCAGCTACTCACCCAACAGCAACATTCAACAACGATTCAATGATGATAATATACAGTACGCATCACATAATAACAACATGAGTTCACGCAGCTACAACAACGATGCACGTGAACAGATTCACTACGTACAGCACCATAGCAACCCTATCATGCACGCACCACCGCAGTGGCAGCCGCAACCTGTGCTGTATCCACCACAGTATGTCTACCCACAGTATATACCCTATGGTAGTGCACCACCGTTACCTACAGCAGCACAATCTGAAAATAACACAGGAACGGAACAGGCTACACCTGTAGGGGATACACAGGAAGTAAACATGGTGACACATGAGTGGACAGTTACGCAGCACACTAGCCCCAAATATGCGATGCTAGATACGGAGATGCATTTAGATACTGACCAGCAAATTAGTGAACCTGAACACACACATCACGTGCCTATACGTGGAATCTCAACGAAGGTAGCTAGTTGTCAAACGGCAGAGGTGCACACAATATATCCAATGCTGTTCAAGGCTAAAGTGTCACATACCCCATACACTGTCGCTACTCACACATGTGCAGTCTCACCACCAGTAATACTGATAACACCACCCGACTGCGACGAGACTGATACAAGCAATGTGCTTAAAAATCAAAAGTCAAAAGAGGACATGGTTGACTTCGAACAGTCGCTTTTGAACCCGGATAGTCACACCGAGACACAACAACAGGGACAGTCTCGAAATAACTATAGCGACTCAGAATCACAGACTACTGACACGGACACTTGGACTGATACCACCGAGGTAGGGACAAACACCCGATCTAAACGACCTCGAAAGAAAAATAAAAAGATCAAATCAGTAGTGACATCCAAGGGAAAGGTAAACCGACTGCCAATCTATAGAACACATACGCAAAAACGCATGCAATCACTGAATGAACGTGTCCGTGACCTAGAACAATCGCTGGAAACACTGAAATCGATTGTGCAAGTGAAAATGGAAAATGGCCCAGTCTCACACATGCAAGACATCATTAGTATTAATATCCCAATAGTGAGTGTGCAAATTTTGGGCAAAACAGTCCCAGCACTGATCGACACTGGAGCCTCAATGTCACTAGTGACAAAACGTCTGTTCATGAGCTTGCAGAAAGATAGTCAGCTATATGTGACCACCCCTCGAGTTCAGGCAGCTACATCAGCTAACATGTCAGCAATATATTTTGAAGGGGATGTTGAGCTCCCAGTTGAGTTTGAGGGACACCAATGCAAATGGCCATTTTCCATTATTCCGAACTGCACACGGGATTTGATCCTAGGATTTGATTTTCTACATCGATACGGCTTCGTGATTGCATGTGCGCAAAGAGCAGTCAAATTAGAGGCAGATAAAATATCAGATTGGTCGCCGTTATTACCCCCACACATGACCATGTCCATAACGACATAAGATAAAGCACACACAGTGTAGACTAACATATACCTTAGGACTACTAACTATACTAATAATATATTAGAAATTGCGTACTGGTTGAAAATTTAGAGCGTTGGAAATTTATTTTGGGTATAACTTCATAATTTTCTCAAGTTAGAGCGAGTTAGAAAACGAATTTGAAATTATAATGGCGCTAATTGTTTTTATAGTCGGTATTCTTTATCTTCAAAATTTGGGGAGTATAATTTTTAAACAAAAGGAATAATAAATTATAGACAGTGGCTAAAAATGTTTTCTTTTGGATATAGAAATTTTAAATTTAGTCCATGTGTACTATTTATTGTCTGCACATATATTGCTTGTACTGTCAGTATCACCAATAAAATCACCGTTGTGTCATCACGCGTCGTCTGAACAAAATCGAGCCAACACAATCACGGCTTAAATACATAAAAGTACAAAAAAAGTATAGGGTTGTGTGTCGCACTGTACTTGTACTCATACACATCCACATCAATACTAACAATTATTTGTATACTGTTGCAGAAATTAATTATGCCATCTTAAAATTATATTATTGAATGTAAATCCAAAGACTCGGAGCGGCTATGGAGTGACGGAGGAGCAAGAACGAAATATCGGAGCCAAAATTCAGGAGCACCCTACGCCATATCAGAGCAGTTTAATAACACCAAATGCATGAAAAATTGCACGATTAATAAGTTGCATGTGACTGTTCAGTGTTTTAAGTTTTAACTAGTTTGTACTTTCACACATAGTAATACCATCGGCAGATAGTCCCAAATTATACTACGCAAAATACGCGCATAGGTACGAACGATGGAAAAACAAGCTGCCACTAGTAGCAAGAAAAGTGAGAAAGGTCAAACAGTACAAGTAAAACACGAAGTACCAGAGTCACAGCCGATATTGTACTACACAATTGCAACCGATGCAGAAAAGGTTAGGGTGCAAACTGCAATCAATAGTCTTACAGCGGGACAGAACTCCGAATTTCCGTTCGATCCGACCAAAACAGAAATACGAATAATCCATACAGTAGAACGATGGCTAGAAATGGAAGAAAGACTCCGATTTAGGCTTGAAAATTGCCCGTTCACAGCTTTCAGTCTGAAAGAATGTAGTACCCCTTGCATGGGAATTCCACCGGAAGCGAGCATAGCGATGGTCCAGTTAGCATTCCCAGCAATTCGTAAAAAGGGGTACGAAAAAGTTGAAATTTTTGTAATTCTACCTATGTATATCTATTTTGTGACACAAGATTTTCAAAAAGTCAGACAAATGATGGCAATGGTTCTTCAGTCCCCACCTACAGCCTTGGTTACGTTTTCCGCAGAGGGTGATGTCACTCGTATAGCTAGAGCGTATGGCATGGACACCACAACGTCAGTGGTCGCATTTGGGCAAGTATGGAATCATATTGGGTACAACTTTGCACCACAAAAGAATCTCCAACCGATACCGGGTAAACCCGGGCAGTCATGGCGGAATTGCCGAGAAAACGAAGGCAAAGAATGGTTTTTGCAGACGTTCGATGCAAAAGATATGGTCCCACCATGGCAACCTACACACACACACCAATCCCAACGATAGCCAATTTGAAAAGGGCGGTCACTGATGTTTGGTTTGCATGCCAGTTGCTGTCAGAGTTAGTAAGAGTGGCACACCCTGATCCTTTTGTCTTTCAAAAGATCTTGGAACAAAAAGTGGTGAAACTCACACATCCAGCGATAGCTCAGACGGCATTTAAACTGGAAATGAAGCACACACCACCTAAGTTGGAATATATGGCGCCAGGCGTACCCCTGCTACATCCAAAAGCTAAAATATCAGTTCAGAAGGAGTACGTCAAACCAAACACACAATGGCCAAATTTTGGACAGCCAGAATACAACCAAAAGCAAAGGGTCTGTTTGTTGGAGTTTGTTAATCGAACTTTTGTCGATGCTAAGGAAGAACGGGAAAGACTGAAGAAATTGCGGAAACAACAACTGCAAGAAGAGAGAGAAGAAATTCAGGAGTCTGAAAGTCGGATCCAATATAAAACAGTAACACACATGTCCCACACAACCCCAGAAGTCACGGAAGAGCCCATAACAAAGAGTCTGCCAGTTACAATTCGACAAATTAATAATGCTAACATTGGTCTTTGGTTACAAAATGTCGACCCAGTGAATTACGCTGTGATATCTCAAAGTGTTAGCCCGGTACACGAGGAAAATGAATGGGAGTTAGAGACAGTCAGATCAGAGGGAGTGAAAACACCAGGTTTAGACATATTGGAGTTCGAAGAAGGGGAGGAAACATATGAGGAGCACACACTAGAAGCAGAAACAGAAGTAAGTCCGGATACAGGACGAATTCGTTCCAAATCACAGTCAGTAGCTTCGATTCCATTACCAACACGAACGGAAAAACAGAGAGTAGCATCTGGAAAGACCGATAAGGCACCAGAGCAGGTATCGTGTAGCTTGGAACAATTATACAAACAGTCAAAGGTCAAGGAAACTAAGTCAGAATCGGAATCAATACAACTAGTAGCGGGTGAGGCGGAAATTCTAACTCTAGCTATGCTGAGAGAAATTGCAAATACACCACCGCCACCCCCTCCCCCACTCCCACCACCTCTCCCATCTCCACCACCACCTCCACCTCCTCCACCTACCACACAAACACAAGAGGCAAGTACACAACATGGTCAGATTCTAGCAATAACATCAACGCCACTGCCATCGATCGAAACATTTCTGTCAAAAGATATGCCAACTAAGGTAGCACAAGTGTCGGTTACACCAAAAATATCACACACCAATATTGGAGTCATTCGCATGGCAATGGATAAAGTATGCCAAGAGCTAGTACCAGATGCTTTCGACGAGCATGTGACAGAAGCAGAGGCATGGCATATAGTACGAACATCGATACCGGCACCTTGGGGAATGCCAGTCCCACAGTTTGATTACATTACAGGGAAAATAAAGATCCAAGTTACACACATGGAACACACACAAGAAGGTATTCCACCAATCCCACGGGTAGATGAAGAAGGAAAACACAGAATCGAATTCATCCGAATCCCACAAATAATGGACCGAAAATGGGTGAAACTACCCTGGAAGGGCATGCCAATTGGATTGATCGACATCGAAAAAGACCCTAGAGTATTACAGTGGCTAGAATCGGAACGTAAGCTAGAAAAAGATGAAGTTATAGTGCCTAAGTTAGGAATGGTTTTGGAAGGAGGAGTAGTGGTAGAGAACACACCAAAAATACGGGAACTCGGTGAAGTAGAGACACACACTAAAGAGATTCCAGCAATCAAACTCGACAAAACAGGTGAACTCATTAAGTTAGCAACAGAGGATGAAATCAAGGTGCAACAGGAAGAAGACGAACAGGATGTAGGCTCAGAAGGTCCATTGGACAAAGAGTTGCCAAAGTTAACACAGGAACAAGATTTGGAATACATAGGTGAGAAAGAACACAGTAAAGAAGTGGTAACAGGTGATGAAGAATACCCGGGAGTAACTAGGGACGGAAAACCCAATGGAAACCTAGGGAAAGGTTCAGAGTTTGTTGGAACAGATTGGCTGAAAGTTCACCAAATTACACATGAGGAGTATGGCCCAGAACGATGCATTAGTTTAGGTACACCATCGATAAAACCGGTGACACGCCCATTCATGGGTCCGGAAAGTGCGCCAACACACGAATACGAACAACTACAAGTGCAGGCACCGATAGTGCCTAGTGATAAGGAACCAAATACACACCGACCAAAATGGAACGATATGGATACACACCCACCGGATGTTATCAAACGGTTAGCAAAGGTAAGTCACACACGAGTGTTGGTCAAGTGTTGGTCGTCTTCACGATGGAAAGTGCTGCAACGGCCGATATCGGGTGCCATTAAAGAGGTAAACCCAATACACCCAATCAGCGAGTACATGGAGGAGCTAATCCAACAATGGGCTGAAACAGATGAGCGAATCACACAAGTTTTGGGAATGCCCATATATATGGCAAAATGGCTCAAACAAAAGATCTTCGAAAAGTTTGCAGCACGGATTGAAATTGACACAACCGACACACAACACGATGAGACACACAAGCTGAAAGATGAGTTTGAACGACCGGTGATCGATCCACCCAGTGATAAAGTGGTCAAAGTGTATGTTCCACCATTGTACACTAGGCAGGGTCAGCTCGCATACTACCCGATGTTGTTAGAGGGGCATAGTTGGAACACAGACAATGCATTTGTAGCGGCGCTCTCAATCACACTGCCAAAATTACACCAGGTTCCAGAGCTAATGGAGTTACCACCGCATGATAAACTGGGAATTCTAGTCACACAATCGACGATGATGCTACACTATGCTGATGTTCTGCAAGAAATCTTGATGACCAAAGTGAAAGATGCCAGAAAACAAAAGCATAGACACCCGAAAATTTTGCCATTTGCGAAAAGTGCCTATCCGATATCTAATCAATACATTGCAAAGTTAGGGGAATCGTTCATCCCATTTGTGCACAAAGACTTGCAATTTTTCACAGCTGAGCAAGCCTATTATTATCTAAAGGCACTAGAAGGATATGGATTATATGATGTAGCAGAACAGTTAGCATGCGCCACGTCACATACACAAATGAAATTAATGGCATCTACACTGTTAGCCAGTAACAATGTGAGAGCTACACTATGGTACAAAGCAAAGGCTTTTCGAACTATGTATGCAATTTGTTTGGCACGTGCACACCAGTTAGTGGAAGTCAGGGTTTTCTTGCAGAACTCAGGTATAGATGTGCTTGTTAGTGCAGATAGAAACGACAAACGCTGGAGCGTAGGGATTGCCCGAGATAGTCCAGTGTTTGATTTCATTAGCACGTTCCCAGGAACGAATTGGCTAGGTAAATGTTGGATGATAGTGCGAGATGTCTTGTTCCCGAAAAGGCTGAGCAACGAAGATCGAAAATACCTGAGCAGAGAGTACAAGAAGCGCTTTAGAGATAAGGTCGAACCGTCACAACCCAAGTACTGATACGACGACTAGGTGAGATACGGACAGGGCTTATGGGAAGCAACCGGAATGGTTACAAGGTGTTGTTTGCTCTAGTTGCTGCTTATATGCGTTGTCCGGCAAGTAGGTCGGCGGGCAACATAACTAACCGGGATAGTTATCGACTACGTTTTGCCTCGGGCGGTTATGGAATCCGCCGTACGGTTATTGATACTCGGTGTTTGAAGTGGTGATCAATGTAACC
>JASANF010012073.1:0-32959 GCA_030248245.1 Trissonchulus sp. WLG1_4 | reverse complement strand
TCAGACAACAGGATATCTGTATTTAATCATACCATCAGATTGAATTGTATAGCCATGTGTGTGAACTGAACTACCGTAGTATTTTTGTGTAAAACTTAGTAGTCACCAAGAGCATTTTTATTTTCGCTTTTTTTATGTTTTCTTCATTACAAGACTTCCGTTCTTTGAAGCGGAGCGCAGTATATATAATAAATGCAAAGTTCAATATAAGGGATACAGAGACGGCAGCAATGACGCTTCAAGGCTGTAGAATTAGTGAAAATAACTGGTAGGCTGATTCTTAAATGTGACATGTCTCCTCGGATTGCGGCCGAAATCGCATGAATTAATGGAGTTGCAGACAGCGTTACGGTTCCAAGTGAGAGCGGGTTTTGTACGATCGATGGCGACTTTTGTAGGGGTGCCATTGAGAGACAAAGTTATTGTTTTGTCGTTTTTCTCAAGGATTTGGTAAGGACCGGCATAAGGCCGTTCTAGTTTTGAGTGAAGCACGGGCTTCTGTAGCCACGCAAGATTGCTATAGCTGAAGTCTGGGAGATAAGATGTTTTACGATATTGGCGCACGGGGGGTTGGAAGTTGGAAACTTGAGCGAATAGATCGGAGACGCATTGTGAGGCTGAGTTGTATGACTTAGTCTGGTTAAAGAAGTCTCCTGGCAGTGATAGTTCAGTCCCATACACCATCTGCGTAGGGGAATGGCCGTGTGAGCCTACCGTAGATCGCAGACCCAATAAAACGAGAGGTAAGGAATCGTGCCAGTTCTTTTTGTCACAAACGGCGCGAAAAGAGTTCTTTAAAGTTCGGTGGAATCGTTCCACCATGCCGTTACACTGAGGATGATATGTTGTAGTACGACGATGCTGAATACCGAGTCTTTGTAATAGTTCAGCCCAAAGTTTTGATTCAAACTGTGGGCCACGGTCAGATATAATCACTGAAGGCACACCAAAACGGCCAACCCAGTTAGAAATGAAAGCTTTTGCGACGACTTCCGAGCTAGTGGTCGACAAAGGTATGGCTTCTGGCCACGATGTGAAACGATCTATAATCGTCAGCAAATACCTGCAGTTTCGAGAAGGTGGCAGGGGGCCAACCAAGTCGATATGCACGGTGTGGAATCTTGCCACTGTCGGAATAGTGCTGATCGGAGATAATGTGTGCCGCACGATCTTCGACGCTTGACAGTCATTGCAAGAGCGAACGAAGGTTTTGATATCGCGATGCATGCTTGGCCAGACATATCGTGCAGAGACAAGCTTTGTGGTGGCGCGTATACCGGAATGAGCTAGCTTATGGAAATTTTCAATGGTAGATTTTTGCAGAGAGTGAGGAAGATAGGGTCGTTTCCTGTCATCGCAGATAACATTTGCACCATTCGAGTTCAGTTCCGTTAATGGCAAGGATGTTGCCTTGAAGAATCGCTGTAAGACTGGATCTTCAGATTGTGCTTTTGCAAGTTTCACGTCGTCGTTGAGAGTCAGAGCTGCTACAGATCTTGAAAGAGTATCTGCTACTACGTTTTCGGCTCCAGCTATGTATTGAAGTTCACAGCAGAACTCCGATATGTAAGAAATCCATCGACTTTGTTGAGGGGATGGGTTTTTCATCTGAAATATGCGTAGTAATGGCTTGTGATCTGTTCTAATAGTGATAGGTTGTCCCACCAACCAATGAAAATGCTTCAAGGCTAGAAAAATGGCGAGCAGCTCTCGATCAAACGCAGACTTTTGAGATTCAATGGCTGATAGCTTTTTCGAAAAGAATTCGAGAGGTTCCAGAGAGGTGCCATTTAGTTGGTGAAGGGATGCCCCAACGGCACGTTGAGAGGCATCAGTGGTAAGAATCAACTTGGCGTCTGGGATAGGATGAACTAGCAAGGTTCTTTCTGCTAATCTCTCCTTGAGCGTTTCGAAGGATGTCTGAGCTGTGGAATTCCATTGAAAAGAAGAGCCTTGTTTAGTCATGTCTGTGAGAGAAGATGCTAGTGCTGCAAAATTTGGAACAAATCTGTGGTAGAAACCCATCATGCCGAGGAATCGACGCAGATCCTTTTCATCCTTTGGCTGAGGGATGTCGAGAATAGCTTGAACCTTGGATTTTACTGGACGCGTGCCTTCTGAACTTATTTCAAAGCCTAGATAAACTGCAGTTGATAAAAGGAACTTGCATTTCTTGATGTTAACTCGCATGTTGTATTTCTTTAATCGGTCTAAAACTGTCTGGAGATGGTGAAAGTGTGTTTTGATATCTGGACTGGCTATTATAATGTCGTCGATGTAACCTCTAGCGCAGGGTATGTCTTTGAGAATTGTGTCCGTGCAGCGCTGAAAGGTTTGAGATGCATTACGTAATCCAAAGGGCATATAATCGAAACAGAAGCTGCCAAATGGGGTTGTTATAGCAGTTTTTGTAATATCTTCAGGAGCCATTTTGATTTGGTAAAACGCCTTCTGCAGATCTAGCATGCTGAAGACGTGACAGCCGCGAAAAGATTGTGTGATTTCTTCTATTCTTGGCATTGGATAGCGATCTGGTAGAGTTTGGCTGTTCAGAGCTCGATAGTCACCGCATGGTCGGAGGCTACCGTCTGGCTTGACAACAACATGAAGCGGTGTCGCCCATGGTGATTCTTCTCTGTGACAAATGCCTTGTTGCTCCATGGATAGAAATTCGTCTTGTGCTGCTTGGAGTTTTTGGCCAAAAAGTCGTCTGGGGCGACTAAAACAGGGCGGTCCATTTGTGACGATGTGGTGTTTCACTGGTAAGGTGACGGGTTTTTGAGGCGATCTAGACTCGGTCAGAACTTCATATTGATGGAGCAGTCTCTTGAGGCGCTGTGCGTCTGCTTGAGCTAACACGGGAGATGCTGCTATGGAGGAAATTGATCGGGGAACAGGAGTGTCGGCTACTGCATCTGACACAGAACCAGATGCAGAATCTATGAGCCTGCGCGAGTAACAGTCGACAAGTAAATTATAGTGAGCTAGAAAATCGTCTCCGAGAATGGGACGCTGAACCTCGGCTACATAAAATTTCCAAGTGAAGTTTTTGGGCAAACCGCTGATGCTAAAAGTCAAATACGAGCAGCCGTGAACAGCGATAGAAGAACCGTTAGCAGCTCTGAAAGGGTCAATATGCTTTTTTTCGTGAACAGGAAGTTTGTGAGGAGGTAAGCAACTGACCATACTTCCAGTGTCCGCGAGAAATAAACCAATTTCTGGTGCAGCGACGATCACTGAATTGACCCCGACGCTTGCTGCAACAACGACGGGGTTGTGGAGTTTCCCGACAGCTGACTTTGTGAGTAGTTACACGGAGGTGCACATTTGCGGGCGTCACGACCAAACTTGAAATGATACCAACAGTGTTTACCATCAGGATTAAAATTTCGACTTTGTGAACGAGTGCGGGATCGTTGACGGTAAGCTTGACCTCGACTGTGGCGGTGATTGGTCTCGATTGCTTGTATTTGGCGAGATAATTGCTCTACTTGACTTAGCAAATGCCTTTGATTTTCCTCAATGAGACTTATTGTTGGATCAACTTGTCGAGGACAAAAAGAATCGACGGTAGCAACTTTGTGAACTGTAGGTATTTGTTCAGTGAGTTTGTCCGCAGTTTCTGCAATTTTTTCTATAGATAGTTCAGACAAAGAAGTTAGAATGAGCCTGACGCCTTCTGGCATCATCTCAATGAAACGTAGTCTGACAATGTCTGGATTCTTTGGTGCCAAACGTTGCAGATGTCTTAAGGCAGCGGATGGTTTTCTATCACCCAATTCTTGGTCAGCGAGTAACTGTTTGAGGCAGTGAGTGTCACTTTCAGACATGTTCAGGATCAATTGTTTCTTTATTTCCCCGAACGATTTAGTAAGGTCAATCCCCGCTTCCAGGATAACATCAGTTGAAAGGACCGCCAGTAGACTTTGCTTGCGAACTTGCTCCGGCTTTCCTTCTAGCAGTTGCTCAATGTGCTGAAACCATAGGCGTGCGTCTTTGGGATAAAAGTCAGGCAGTTTGACGCGACGAATCGTATCAACGGTAGCCGCTGGTGCATCAGCGGGTACGGTAGGAATATCGATGTCGATGAGAGAGTTGTTCGCACGACGGAGCTGAGCAGGTACAGCCCCTGCAGGGATTTTTGCAGGGTGAAGAAGAAAGTGCTCAACAACGTGCTGGTTTTCCTTCTGAAGTTCTTCAATCACGGTCTCGAGCGTTGGTGGTAGCACAAAACCGGAATCGTTAGCGTGAACAAAAGACAAAACTTGTTCAAGCAGAGCTATGTCATAGCTAGCGTAGTTGACAGGGGGGCCTGGATTACTTTCAATGTCTCCAGAAATAATTAAAAGTAATCTAAGCGCCCCTGAGTGTCTAACAGAGAGGCCTGATGGACCCCATGCGATGCCAAAAGCAGTGAAAGAGTACTTTTTGCAAAACTCGGAACGGGTGAAGAGTACCTGACACGGAGTTTGGGACAGGAGCAATGAGACAGCAAGAAAGGCTTTCTTGTACCATGGTTTGGTCTCGAGACCGGCATCCGTTGTGATAGTTGGTTCAGAGTAGGCATGGTTGGGTGCTTGGAAGAATAAGAAAATTATGTGGAGAGCAAGGCGTAGTAATAGAAAGTTCATGTTGGCTGTTGACTCCACTGGGTCACCAAATAAAATTAATTGTATGTCAAAATCAGACAACAGGATATCTGTATTTAATCATACCATCAGATTGAATTGTATAGCCATGTGTGTGAACTGAACTACCGTAGTATTTTTGTGTAAAACTTAGTAGTCACCAAGAGCATTTTTATTTTCGCTTTTTTTATGTTTTCTTCATTGTGTTGTTATTAAATTTTGGGCGTGTATTCGGCTTTAAATTTAGCCTAGTTGGGTAGATTTTTAACTCTCCAACCTCAGTTCCGAAAATTGAACTGTATCGTTTTATCAACTTCTCAAGGCGAAGTTTCAAAATTGGTTCGAAATTATTCGTTTCTAACAAATTAATTTGTAGTTTTGGCGAGTTCACCACTTTCACTCAAACGACTTTGATTGTATTCAACCATGGACGCCCAGCGTGCGCCGGTCCGTTACCCTTGACGACAAGGATACGACATAGCTGCGTCGGTTCATGGCTAACTTTTCCTGCTTTTAACTCTGGCCACTTTTAACTATCACTGGAATAGGTTGGTTTGTATAGGTTCTCAATTTTACTGAACTTTGTTTTAGCTGCTGTTTTCCGGCAATTTTATTCCACAAGGTTTCATTCATAACACTCGCACCAGCACCTGTATCGATTTCCATGCTTATCCATTTTCCATTTACTTGGAACTTTCCGGTCTACGGTTTGGATTTAACTTAGTTAGTATTATAAATCTTCCAAACGTTATTGTCATCAGATTCAGTAATTTCTGTTTCATAAGGGCAGTCAATTGTGTCTGAAACTGTCACCTTTGTAGTCCGGTTTTGTTGATCTTTGTCAGTCTCAACTTTATTGATAGATGCTTTTAAAACCGGACGACGAGAAACCCGAGTATTGTCAGTTTTGCTTCGGCAAACTCTGGCTAGATGACCTAGTTTACCACATTTATTGCACACATAGCCTTTCATGGGACACTCGCGAGCCCAACGGTCAGACTGTCCGCATCTGAGGCAATTCGAATTTGAAACGCCAGCCATATTTTGCTGCTGCTTTTGCGTTGCTAAAGAGCGACTGTGACGATTTGAGACTGCAATAGGGTAAATAGGCGCGATGGCGTACTGTCGAATGTTCATAGAGCTTTGAATGCAATGAATCTCGGTTTCGGACGTCTCCATTACTTGTGCGAGTTTTACAGCGTCTGAAAAGTTTATATTTATTTCTTCCAGCAATCGTCTCTGCACTGAAGATTTATAAAGACCCATAATAAAACGGTCACGTAACATATCGTCAGGAGAATCCACATTAAACAAACATTTTTAGCATAAGCGTCGCAATTTAGCAGCAAAGTCAGCAATTGTTTTAGTGTCACTTTGAACCGCGGAGTGAAACTTATATCTTTCAATAAATTTAGTCGGTCTGGTTCCAAATGCTCACGTAAAAATTCACACAGTTCATCAAACGTTTTTTCGCAAGGTAGTTGTGGGGCCACAAGTGATTTCAAAATATCGTACGTATGTGACTCAATGGCGGAGATTAATTATGCAACACGCTTTTCTTCATTTATCACATCATGAACAACAAAAAACGTTCCATCCGCTCCTGATAAGACGTCCATAGTTCTGCTGTCGAATCATACGGCGGGAATGCAGTTCCATCTATCGCAATATCACGGCGCCAATATTGTATTAGCGAAGTCAGCAGTTTAGAACTTTACTGACAGACAACTGAGTAGGATCATCAGATACAATCACAACTGTACCAACAACAGGTGTACAAATCTAAACAAGTTTGTCAGTTAACCTATGTCACTGATAAATAGGATACAAAGTACAAAATGACATTAATCCTTCCTTTTTTCCTCCTGTTTATATTAGTCAGCTGTAGAATAAAACATAGTTGCAGGCTTTCTCATACCGGCCGAAACTATCGGATGGCAGGTACTTATCTGCTGGCTTTGGGTTCGTGTTTCACTGATTTTGCAGCAGAATCGAAAAATCATTCTTACGTTAGGACTTCTTACTTCTTCAAGTTTCAGAGATGGTATCATATTATTGTGTTCTAGTAAAAATTAAAAAAAAACTCCTTGGTTCGATTAATATTGTATCTGCATGACCTTTTCTGACAATGGCTGAACTCAATTTCTTATGTATTTCCATAAAATAAGTTGAAAAGTACGGTTTTTGAAATATTCAACGAAACTAGCACGGGGCGACTAAAAAAGGCATGATACGATACTTTTATAGAGCTCAAGTTCATTAAAAATGGTTCGGTAGTACCTGAGAAAAATTTATTGAAAAAAAACAGGACGTAAGATTTTCAATCTTTTCAAAAAGTTTAACATTTTTGTAACTGGATCACTGCGCTTGAGATTAACATATCTTGTGTAACTTAACGAATACTATTAACTCAATTTGAAATTGAGACAAAGTATGACTTCAGTTATTTGCCCATTTGTAATGCAAAAATCGGCATTCAGCTGAACTTTTCCTGTTAAAGGTCTGGCGCTATCCTGCCAAACCTGATGTAGTTTACAATAATAATATAAATGAGCTTGTAAAACATACTTGAAATGATTGAATAGAAATGTAATTTACGAAACTAGTACAAGTGCGTTTGTCAAACATAGTCTAGACTATTTAAAAGAAATGTCGTTTACAAGCTAATATAATTGTGCTTTAATCAAGCTTATTTAATAGTATCGTAGTTTACCAAACTACATTTCAGTGCGCTAGTCAAATATAATCGAGCCCTTTTAATAGAAATGTAGTTTACAAAACTAATACAAGAGCGCTTGACAAATATAGTCCCGCCCATTTTTATAAATGTTCTTTACAAAATAATATAGTGCGCTGATCAAGCATAATCGAGCCTATTTAAAAAATTGTAGTTTACAAAACTACATTCCATTGCGCTGAAATACAACCGAGCCCTTTTAAAAAAGTTAGCTTTTTAGTTAGTAATATAAACTTTTTAGCTTTTAGTTAGTAATATAAATTTGCTTGACAATAATAATCGAGCCCATTTAACAGAATTGAAGTTTAGAAAACTAATATAAGTGTGCTAGAATAATATTGATTTTAAAAGATAAATGCGTGTACACGCTAAATTTTAACCCGTAAAGGTTGTGTTATTGAAAACGTATACAAAGTTTTGTAAGCGTATCCGCGCTTTTAATTTGTTTGAAAAATTTTTGTTTGTACGTACATACCTACTTATTTAAAGTCTGACAGAAAAAGTAGCTTTTTTATGTTAGTGGTATGACTTTTGCGACTACTTGCTGAAAGCTGCAAGTTGCTGTTGTTTTAATAGTCAAAATCTATTCTTTTCGTAAACTTTAGTCATCAAAAATTGGCAAGTTTCAGAAACGGTGTTTTCTGGCGGTGCTAACGCATAATATAGAAAATTATATACCATAATAAAGCTTGCGCTATGGCAATCCGATAAGATACATAGTTTTGAGCTAACTTGCAAGGGGGAAAGTTTGCTCCCCACCCTTTAGCAATTGTTGTCATTGAACATGTTTTGACAAATTCTATTGTTTCAATTTTTCAAGTGTGACACCTTGGTAATCTGTCCGGTGGCCACTCCTATTGTTATAATTTTACAAATTTTGGCCACTGGGCCGATATTGCACAGTTATTATAGTTGAAGATTTACACGGCGGCTGTATTCCACCTTGCTTTTCGCCCAATTTTAAATACTTGTATAAGTGTGTTTTTTGCAAATATTGACGTACTTGATTGCACATATTTTTTTTTTGTTTTTTGTGTCGTGTATTGTTTTGTAACTAAATGAGGCTCATGTTTTAACCCATTTAAACAGTACTTCTGCACTGCAGTAGCAAAAAGGCATTTTCAGGTTAGACATCATCACAGTTTTTACCAATTTGGTAATAATATTATGATAATAAGCCTCAAAGCGTTTTTTTCGTGTATTATCACTAGATTGGCTTACATAAAATTTAGATTTTTGAGAGTACTATTTAATTGCTTGCGGTTGACGATTGGTGGCGTAACCATCCATCCAAATGCAATTTTCACTAATTGAACTGGTGCGAAAACTAATCAGTTTACAGTTTGATTATGATAATTTTTTCAACGATTGCTCACCTATTGATAAAATATATTATTAATCAGATAATTAGTTAAATATTTAGGGCAGTAAGTGTATATCCAAGCACAGTTTGACATTCGTAGTTACAGTACAATACACATGTACATTTAATTAATAAATCACATCAAATGATGCCTGTATTACCACCAAAACTGTTTTTGTGTCGATTATAGTTTTTTAACTTAGTTTGGTGTTGATTTCACAATGTCAGAATCACAGTGTCAAAGAAAAATTCACTCTTTCAAAAACATTTTTTTTAGATATCGGAGATGGCAGATTGGTGGCCTATGAAGTGTCCCCTATGTGACAGTGTGCATGAACGGCTCGACATGCACATTGATCAGGTTCAAGCCAAAAAATAAGCTAAAAAATTCGCTCTGAAGTTGGGGAGAACCAACCAAGCAAATTAAGCAAAGAAAACAGGAACTGCGGGATAGTGCCAAAACTGGTGCTATACAAATTTTGCACAACGCTATCACCGTTGACGTGAAGCAAATTAATAACTTCGTTGACAAGAAATGCCCAAATGAAACTAAAATGGGCTCCAAATTTGCCAATTTGATAAGCAAATTTTTCAAAGATCACATCGGCACCCACGTCACGGATGAGTTTGGCAGATGTTTGGGGTTTATCAGAAGAGGACCCAGCCCTCCTCAAAAAAGGCTGCGAAAAACAGAAAAAAGCCGTGCACCTCTAACTCGCTCGGCCACTCAGGCAACAACATAAGCACACACACACGCAACAAAATGTCACACCTATGGCCACTGAGGCTTTAGTTCCGGCAGCTCCAGTTGTTCTACCTGCTCTGGGGCGCTGCACCTACGCACAAGCGGCTTCGGTGGGTAGCGGGTCTGACGTGATTGAGTCCGGACAATCGGACGATTTGCTCCATGATATAGACGGGTGCCCGTGGTATCCAAAAAAATTGCAGAACGGTCTAAGCTCGAGCGACCCCCCGCCATCCGCACCAAACCGGCGGCCCCACAGGTAACACACTATGACACTGAGTTCCCAGCAGTTTTCCCTACAAGTTTGCCATCGCCCCCGCTGTAACACGACAGCACTTCCACTACCGCACTGGCACCTTTTGGGGAGTAGGAGCAACTCGAACAGCGGCAACCGCGGGTTAAAATTCCGAACATGTCGGTGACGAGTCAGGGCACAAACGCTGACAATAAAACTGAGCAAATAGGTCAAAATGTAGAAGACAGCGGTTGGCAAGATGTAGGAGACAGCGGTTGAGGGTTTTAAGGTCAATTTCGTTATTTGCGCGTATGATGGCGTTCGAAGGTCCACAAAAGAATATGGCGCATATGTTGACAGTTTGAGCAGCCAAGAAAAACTAGATGTGGCCGTGTACGCTCTGGAATATGAATCGTATGAAGGTAGACCGATGATTATCGATGGAAGAAATTCTCTGAGTTGGGCCGATGGCTAATCATTTTTTTATGCAAATGCAAAAATAAAGCATAAGCACATTAATGGCAAGGACTATTGTTTTTATACTCCATAAAATATATTGACCCCGACGAGGAATAGTTGTGGAGCTAAGGCTTCGATTATGGCAATTTTGATTGGATGCAATACTGCGTTTACAAGAAATGCAACGGGAAAAATAGACAAATAAGGTTAAGATAGATAGGGGAAATATTGAAAAACAATCCAATAAGGCTTATAATCTAATTTAGTTGTTTAGTGTATATAAAGGTCAGTAGATATAAATTAAATATGTAATAAATAAGTTTTTCTATTGACATTGACGATACATAAAATTGTAAATATGCAAATAATTTTTCTTTTGACATTTTTAATCGACAAAACCTGTACATAAAATTGTAAATATGTAAAAATGTAAATCATTTTTTATCGATATTGACGATATTTAATGGGTACATAAACCATTTTGCTAAGTAAATACTTTCTTTTGGGTATTTATTCATTTTTATAATATTTTTATTTTTATTTCTCCTAATTTTTTTGAAACAATACCATATTTGATCTGAGGTTCCGACCGATTATGTTGTCTATGGTTTTAGCAGGGATCTCTTGCGGTTTTGTTTTTTATTTTTTATAAGAACTGAATTCAGACAAAAATTAATTAAACGGATGAACTAATTGAGTCAAAACTTTTCAAAACATCAAAATTTTTCAAAAAAATTCATAAACATTTCAGTGACGTTGACGTGACTAATCATGATTTCAGTATTAATTGTTCAATTTTACTCTTATTATAATGCCTATTATTCTTTCATTTCCATATAATTTTATACGGAGAAAGGAATACTGTTGCCAGAGTGAAGAAGGGCCATCGCATCTTATAAACAAAGTCAACGCTCTCGTTTAAGCGCAGAAGGTGCGGTAATGGGTAGTTAGCAATGTACAGTAGCCCAGTGTGAGCCCTTGGCTGTATAAAATAAATATTAAAATTAAATTAAACTTAAAGCAGTCCCAAACGTAAAGAGCAAAAGTCAAATTACTCCCCTAAATGCGTTTGTGCTGCCTGTACCATTTGTTTTAGAAATTTGGAAGAAATTTTATGTAAAGATTGATTTTGTGCCTATATTGTCACGTTTTTAATTTTTGCATGGAGGCTGTGCCATATTTAGAAGAAGCCCCATTACTGCTCCAAAAACAAAAAGGTATTGCTCCCGTATAGTTAGAAATGCTCAAGAGCGCTGGGTGACCTTTGTGCTCGCTCAAAAACCCCATATCTTGTATGTGGAGCAATTTATAGGGCAGTGCCGTAACAAGCCCTATAACTGACCCAAAAATGAAAAATTTTTGCTCCCTTATAGCTAGAATGCCTGCGGGCGCTCGGAAATCTATATGCTTGCGTGGAAACGTCATATCTCATCGGGTGCAATATTATGGCCTACTAAAATTTCCATATCAAGGGAGCAGCCAGGTAGCACAAGGGAACGAAAAGTTAAAAAATCTATAAAACAGCAATTACTTGACCGATTTTATTCCCATTTAGCGCAAATTACTCCCTTTTATATGCTTGTCTTGCCTGTGCCATTTATTTTTAAAAAAGTTGGAAAAATTTTTTATGTAAAGATTGATTTTGTGTTTATATTGGCACAGTTTCAATCTTTACATGGGGAGCACAAGGGAACAGGAGGGAACATATTTTTAGTGCTCAAATCGTGTTGCCTCGGAGCCCTGTTCCCTAGTGAATGCGGCGTCCAAAATAACCAGCTTGCAAAAATCCAGCCCAAAATATCAACAGGGAGAACGGGGGAACACGAAAAAACAGAGGGATCAAGGCCAAAACACAGCGATTTCTCGTCCGATTTGGTTCCCTCAGGAGTCAATTGACTTGTTTCAACTTTGTTTCAGCTGAAGTTTCTGAAAAAAATGAAAAATATGCACAAATAAGGTCACTTTGGAAATCACATTTGTCGACCACGGGGAGCATTTTTAACTTAGTGGGAACAAGTTCATAGGGAACAAGGTTTTACAGGGATAATTCTAAACGCTGTCTTAACGTCCCAGTTTTGCATGAAGCTATATATTGACATTTCTAGAAGATTTTGCCAACGTCGTCGATGATGTTGTACATAACAAGAAAAAGGTCCAAAGCAATGTGATTGTTAAAAAAAACTCCGTATCCGGATAATATAAGCGGTTGCAGACCCTAGTTGGCCAAGCAGACCCTAAAGGGTCAGTTTAATTTTGACTTACCCGTAAGAGATTTTGAAACTCCTAGTACCCTTATATCAATCGAAAGCACTTGGCTATATCCGGTCACCGAAAAAAATACCGAAAAAACCGGGTTTGAGCAAACCGTGATAGCTACTACTAGCATAAGTTTGGTATCAATCGAAAGCTTTTGATGAGCCAAGGTCATTTCCGGTGTCATATCCGGTCACCGGAGACTTAGGTGACCAAACATTGTTTTGAGACAGACATCCAATAACAGTTGGAGAACGCCTAATAAATAAGTATTACTGAAAGTTTCATAATTGTACGTTTCAAATCCGGTCAGTTATTAGCCATTTTCCGGCTTGTCCCCACCGGATGTATAATTGTTCTAGACTCCGGCTTTATGCAGTATGGTCGTATAGGGTATCATTCGCAAGGTCTCAATGGGTAGATGTTGAATAGAATTCCGGTCCATGTCCGGTCACCGAATGCAAAATTAGCAAAAACTGTTTTGTCACTTTGGCACATCCGGTGACCAAATTTTTTGTAATATATATCATCATTTTAAAGCTAAACTGAAAATTTCATGCCTCTATTAATACCCAAAGTTAATTTTTTGCAAATTTCCGCTTAACTAGACTAACCGGATATGCTCTATTGTACATTGTACACTGTTTTTTGTTTTTGAATGTTTTTTAAAAGATATAGTCATGAAATTTTTAGTGTAGCTTTAAGATGATTTATATAACTACGTATTATGTAGACTTGAATAAAATACATATAAATACTTAAGTTCGCAGAGCACATAATTTCTTGTAGTTTTCGGAAACCTGGCCCTAATTCGCACAGGACGCCTCTATGCTCTAATAGGCTCAGACACAGATTGAGATGAGGCGCTAAAAACGTAGGCAAGGGCTGATACAGACATAAAATTTTGGAACGAGAACATTTTCGATCTTGGAACAAAAAAGCTGGGGAGCATATCATACATAGCGGAAATAACTGTTTTTTCGGATGTTAATAACTTAACAGCGGATCCGCATTGGTATTAAAAGAAAAGGAGTAGCCAAAAGTGGCACACTTTAATCTAGCTGAAGGCCACTTAGAACAGAGCTCAACCTACAGTGAACTACTAGCTTTCAAATTTGGACTTAAGGTGGTAGTTTCGAATTTGCAGTTTTTGTCGCGATTCGCTAGAACCAACAGCTAACTGTGTAATATTTAGCATACGTATGAGGCAGTTCTAGGTCAACATATGGACAAATTATAAGCTCTTCAAATTTAGTTACACTATAATTATAACAAAAAATTTTACAAAATATAGTAATTTTTACTTCACTAATTTAAAAAATGGTATCGAGACATTTTATTTAAGATCACTTTGGAACCTTAAACTGCATATTTAACCGCAACTGTTTTAGGAAATTGACACTTTTTAATTATCTATATAAATATAAATATAAATCTATCGATTTTGACCCTTGAGTCTGTGGAACGACCACGGCAGCGGATCGTAACGCACTTGAAAAATTATTACAATTACATGGTCGCTAGGCTACATCTGCCGTGAAAGATACATAGAACAACCTTTAAATAAAAAATATATCCTTGTCCAAGATAATACGAAGGCGTAGACTAAAGTCAAAAATTAAAGTGGCTGGTATTTTGTTAAAGAAAACGTATCCTAACCCTGATCCTTGGTCAGGTGTCTATCATTAACTTATATTATCACTCTGCTGTGCAGCAAATAATTGTCACATATTTAAATTGTAACTACATATTATTGAATTGACACTTGTAAGAATATGTATGTAACTGTAACTGTATCCATATCATATATTATATACATATTCATATCTTATATATATGATATATAATATATCATATATAAGGCTTTTGGAAAGGATTTTGGAAAGGCTTTTAGATTTTGCTCTGAATTAAATATTTTGAATCTGCATGGGTGGAAACAAATTGTATGTAGTCAATTTTCTATGGTAGCCCTCAATACCCTCTATACCGCTATGACTTTTCAAACTGAAAGATTTTTAAAATATTTATAAGCATAAAATATAAACATATTAATCTAATTATAACTATAAATGTAATGTAAATGTAATATAAAAATAATATAAATATTTACTTACATATGAAATATTATAACTATTAGTGCAACTGGTGCAACTAGAATTATGCGTTTGCAAGCCGTAGTAAAAGCACAAAATGCACACACCAATTACAACTGCGGAATGCTGTCCCAATTTTTTTTACGTCGCTGAAATTTTTCAATGTCAATCAGGGCCCAATTTTTCCAAAAAAATGTTCTCCGTTTCAGTTCTCCGTTTAAAAGCTCTCCGTTTAAAGTTCTCCGTTTAACATTTTTCAATTTTTCGAAACCCTCAAATTTGAATTTAAACGGAGAACATGAATTCTGCTAAATGCAATTTTTTGAAGCTCTCCGTTTTAGTTCTCGATTTAATTGTTCTCCACTTAAAGTTCTCCGTTTGAAAGTTCTCCTTTTATTTAAACGAAGAACTCGATATTTTTAGAACGATTATTTTTGGAAGAATTCTAAAATAGAACTTTAAAGTTCTCCGTTTAAAAAAACGGAGAACTCTAGTTCTCCGTTTATTTAAACGGACAACTCAAAAAATTTTAGAACAATTATTTTAGGGAGAATTCTGAATTAGAACTCAGAAGTTCTCCGTTTCAATAAACGAAGAACTCTAGTTCTCCGTTTATTTAAACGGAGAACTCGAGTTTTCCGTTTATTTAAGGGAGTAGTGTCACGAAAGCAGTCGACTTTGCACGTCTGTATAACTTGTTTAGTGATGTGAAAACTAAGACATTGTTCTTTGTGTGTTTTGAAACTATGTGTTTAGGTAAATATTTTTGCCAATTTGAAACAAAATTGATGCGGCAGACAGTTAGCAGTGAAGTCGCAAAGTCGGAAAAATAATGTTTTGGAAACCTTTTTAGATTCGATAAATTCGTCATATATTTTATCAGTCTGTTTTGTTTCTGTGTTTTCGATTTCTTTTCGAAAATTTTTTTGTTTTTTTTAATTTTAGTGTTGCAATTAGCAAACTAAAATAGTTGCATTTTAGTGTTGCAAACAGATATGAATTCGTAAAGAAACTGAATAAGATCCAGCAGCCATTAATTAAACAAGCAAGTTCTCCGTTTAAATAAACGGAGGTCGCTAGCTCCGTTTAAAAGTTCTCCGTTTTTAAAAAACGGAGAACATTTAAACGGAGAACTATTGAAATAAAGAACATTTTAATCGGATAACATTCTAAATGAAGAACATTTTTCATTGATATATCAATTTAAACGGAGAACTAGAGATCTTTGTTTAATTAAACGGAGAACATTTAAACGGAGAACTTAAACGGAGAGCTTCGAAAAACTGCAATCGAAAATAAATAAGTTCTGCGTTTAAATTCAAATCGTTGGCTTCGAAAAATCTAAAAATGTTAAACGGAGAACTTAAACGTGCGTTAAGTGTGTGCATGTGCGTTAATGTGCGTGCAATCATATAGGTTCGCCGTTTAAATAAACAGAGAACTCAAGTTCTCCGTTTAAAAAAACGGAGAACATTTAAACGGAAAGCTTTAAACGGAAAACAATTAAATTGAGAACTTAAACGCAGAGCTTTCAAACGGAGACCATAAACGGAGAGCAGTTTTTTCGAAAAATTGGGCCCAGAACGTGAAAAAATAATGTTTTCGTTTTGTTAATTTTTCTAGCTTTTTAACTCATAGTAATTGTTACGAGTTAAAGCAACAAGTTTTTCAGCATATATATAAAAAGAGTTCTATATTTTCGCACCAAATTTTTGCTTGCGTTTTGTTTTATTTATTGACCAACGTATAACCATGTGTTCAAAATATAATATCATTAATTTTCAAAATATTTTGGCTTCTATTTGACAAATAAAAAACTTTGAAATGAAGCCGCTTTTAAAATTAAACCATTTTAATATGTTTTAAATTATAGCAAATGGGCAAGAGCCAAAAAATATAGCAGTAAAAAAGTAGTACAAAATGAAGGGGGTTCATTTCTTTATCACAGATTCTGTAGTAAAAAATATAACCGTCATTCTTAAAGAAAAAAGTTAACCATAGCTCTTATTTAATGGAGGTAGAGCAAAAACAGTATTTTTTTAAATTAGCTGATTTTTAAAATCCAGTCCACAAACAATTTTTACGTCAAAATATTGAATTTTAATATTACGTTTTTGCTACAGTTGGTTGTTGACCCACGACACCCCCCTGGATTTCTGGGCGCATTGGCATTTTTTTGGTCCTTGTATCCACCCCCCCCCCTTTGCGGATTGTCTCGCACTTGACCCTTGCAGTCACGCCACCCCCCATCCCCGACGGGGGTACCCTGATAAAGGTCTCTGTTTGTTTCCCAGCTAGCAACCCACCCCCTTTGCAGACAGTGAGCATGCCCCTCTCACCGGCAATATGTTCCCCCATCCGCCATTCATGCCCTCTCCTCCTTAGACTGAGTTGCCCCATTTCAGTTGTTTGAGCCGTCCCCTCCTTTTTTATCTTTTTTGTTTGCATTGACGTTAGTTGTTCACGACGTTGCTTGCATTGACGTAAATGGTGTAATGTAAAAGTGTTATGTGCTTCAACGCAAGATGTTTAGCTCAAGGAAATACTAAAAATTGAAAATTTGTATTAGTGATCTAAACTGCAATGTGGGTGGCCTGAGAGTTCATTCCGAGACTGAAAATAAAGTTAAAATTTTAATAAATTTAATGCATCATCGGTGCAGTTTGAACTTTGGAAACAATGAAATATCATTTTCTCAATTATGGCACGTAATCTCAATAATATTGAATATTGTTAATTAAAACTGTAATAAAATTAATGTATAAGTTGTGCAGTTTGACATTTGGAAATATATTATCTGATTTGAGCTATTTTTATGTACATATTGACAAACTGATATTCATGCAATAATATCTCAAGACTTATATATAGAGTTATATAACTCCTATATTAAGATAGAATTGACGACAGAAGCCTATTTTTGGGTTTTAGGTGTCATAAATTTCATATGTAATAACGCAGTTGTATGGTGTAAAATTTTTGCTAAAATTACTAACATACATTCACCGTTTAATAGTATAAATGTATGTGAAACTATTGGTTATTCATTGTGTGTAGTTCGTGTGTTACAGTGTTTTACGTACAAAAATTGTAATGAGCAAACGACTGAAGAAGTGCAGATTGGTGCTTTTTCTATTGTATCTAAAAATTTCCCAAATGGGGCATTCATTCGCTTTATTCAAGAAAAGGTCTTTATTGGTACAATCAATAGTAAAATTATAAAGTTTCTGCCGACGGGGGCTCATAGTTATATTTTGGCGTACTCAACGTCCATTTCATTTCTTTCGGATTTTGTGTGTGTACTGCTCAATGCTGCTCAATGTGTGACATGCTCGATAAAACAATCCATTCATTAAGCATAGACATAATAACAAGTGGGACCGAGTATGTTCCTTTCCCGGATTCACGTTTCATATTTTACCCGTTCTCAAGACGCTTCATTTGGGAAAAGCTAGATTTATACCAACAGCGATTAAAAACTGTTAAAAACAAAAATTAAAAGTATATAAGTGCCTATAAGAACCCCTATGTGCAAAACAAACTCCAGGCCTCATATTGTATTATGACAAAACAAGTAGCGTTTACGTGAAAAGTATGACATGCCAGCAGAAATGAAAAATATATATACTCATTCCGCATTAGAAACTATTGCTACAAGTTGGCGCTGAAGAACACACTGTAAAAGATTTAGACGAAGCTAAGCTTTGTTTTAGAACTGATTTTAAAATACATGTAAAGTGTCAACAATCATTAATTCCAAACCACTGTTTCTCACATTCGCTAAGAGATACAGGAAAATCTCGGCAATTTAAAATTTTCAATCATGAGCATAAACACTGATTGATGCCAATGGTGTGAAACATGTGTGAATGAAAAAGTTTTTTGCTAATATTGCAATGGATTGAAATAGCTGTCTCAAGCTGGCAGAAAAAAGCATTCAGCTTAAAAAATTCAAGTCCTGGCACATTTCAGTGGTGTATACATAATTTGACAAAAAAAATGTTGGCGCAGTTGATAGAAAATGGTTTTTATTCTCTAATATACTTGCACAACTTTGACTCACGTAAGTCAAGATAATCATGTAAGATAACAGTCGCAAGACATGTCATGAAGGTTACTGACAGGTTAATGACAGGTACTACATGTCTTCGCTCAGACAATGCAGAATGCTATCACAGAGCGCCCAGTATAGTTTCTTTGTTTAAAATGTCTGTATACGCAAATATTCGTGTTAGGCACTGGTTTTTTAGCGAAGCACGAGCAGAAAAAGGGAAAAGTTTGCACTAGGATGGACACAATAACAAGAGTCACAAACAAGCTCGTTTTGCGAGTAGAGTTGAATTAGTTTTGGATAAATTTTGTTGCGAGTTGCTTGCAATGAGGATATTCTTCGAATATAGAATCTATATTCTTCGAATATAGAATCTAAATGCCAACATTTGCAACTAAACATGACTAGTTAATATGTAGTTAGTTTAGTTTTAATATAAGTTTGTAGCCAGCAACTTCAGCACTAATGGTTAATAATAATACTACAGCTCTTGAATCTTGATAGTACATACATATATCAGAAACTATCATATGGCCCACTTTAACTTGATGTGTATATCTACATATGCAAGCTACTGCTATAGACAATTGGGTGGAATTCTAGAAGGGTGATTAGCGAGTGACTAACTTAATCAGTCGCTAAACGTTCTTTCATTACGTTTTGCCATTACGAATTCTACACGCTGAGAATAGACTGGCCTGATGGCATTCTGCACGCGCGGTATTCTTTTAATCACTGACTAACTTAATCATCCTTCTAGAATTCCACCCAATGGGTCTGATGATTCTCTCGCAATCGAGAATTATTCTGTCAGTTTGGGTTCCAAAATCACGTACATATGAACGCTATCGCTTTTCAACCTCGGCTATGGTATCAGTCAGCCGGTGACGCCGTAAAAGTTTGATGATGCTTTGGCAAATTAACTGCATTCCACATAATATATACTGAAGAGTTGGACTGTGTTTGTGGATAAAGTTCAAACTTTCATGTACAACAAACAGCATATATGCATTTCGAAATTTTTTCAGCAAGAAAAACCTAAATACAGTTCATTTCCAAAACAGGGACGTTGCACTTCAGGAAAGATTTTTCTGCAATAGCAGCGCTATGAACATTTTATAGCTGAAATGTCACGTAACTCAAAGACATCCATAAAGACGTATCCCTCATAGTTGTTGCTCATGGCATCTTAAGTTTGCTACCTCCTGGCTCCAACGCGTTGATATATAATTTACAAAACAATGTCGCAGCAGGTTTCGTCGCAACACTGTTCAATGAGCTTACTTTCCTGTCGCTAACTACTGACATGTCATGTGTGATCCGACGAACGCTCACACAAACGGTGCTGCTTCTCGCCGCATACGTATGTAATTACCTATACCAGCGTGTACAATATGATGCACACACCCACACAAACAATGGTTTTCCAAGACCTGCCAGCAATTTTACATAGAACTACACGCAATCATCAAGACGATTGCAATATAGTATATACGCGGCGGCTGAAGCCGCCGCGTAAAATGTTCGTCGATGAGAACAATAGGTGCACTAACGCTGACGATTTGTTGCAGCAATAAATTTGTACGGGGGAATTTTGTCCGTGTAAACTTTTAGTGGTCACCTATTTCCACTAGGCCACGATGCGTCCATCATCGTCATAAAAGCGTCTGTCATCAGCACTTACTTTAATTTCCAATACATCTTTGTTGCGTTGGTGGCTATTGGCTAGGTGTCGTGTATATACGTACCAATTACAAATTTAGAGCATGAGGAACTTTGGTATAAGGGAAACAATGAAATACCTGGTAAGAAATACTAACAAGTTTTTCGACGTGCAGTTCCAAAAAGCCAATAACATACAATCGTACAATACAATACATAGACATACCATCACCATAGTTGGAAGACCTGGAACAATTTTGTTGTGGAAAAAACAGAAGTGAAGTCATTTTAAGTCTTGATGATGAAAATAACAAAAAAGACACCTAGCAGGCCCCCAAAAAATTGTTTGAAGGTCCTTTATTACTGAATCAGGCTGTAAAAAAATTGTCTGCTATGTCAGTTTAGAAAGACTACATCTACAAATAGATAAACACACACACACACAAAATTACACAAAACTCTCAGGACGGCTCCACAAATTTAAATAATGTCAAAATCGTTGCATTTTGGCCAAACCGGGTAAAAATTGCGTCAGTCTTGATCCTGTATAGTCGTAATAATGTTTTATTAACATTTAAAAATGTAAAATCTACTGCATTAAGTAACAAAAGTAAGTTTGCGAAAAAAATTTGATTTTGCGAAAAAAATTTCAAGCTTTTCCCAAAATTGCAAAAATTTGCCAGCGAAAAAAACACCCAGGGCACATATCACTTATGTTGAAATTCAATGTGAAATATCGGTAAATACTTAGTATTTTGACAGCTGGCGCGCCTAAAAATTCAAATTCCCGCGCGTTCATGCCCTATCGTGTGACTATGTATCCCCAGGGAAATCCCCGGCGGACACCACACGGTGCCACATGACGTCCCATGGGGCAGTGTGGCACCCCATGGGGTGTCACGCTTTGCCACATGGTAACCCACGGGCACCCCATGCGATGTCACACGACGCCACATGATGCCCCAAGGGACTTTAGTTTAGGACTAAATTCTTAAACCATGGTTTTAGTTTACTTAAAATTGCAGCAGAACAGAGACTTGCTTTGCTGTTGGCGAGCTAAAACCACGGTTTAAGAAAATCTACAAAATTCGTGACGAAACAGGCAATATTTTGTAATTAAATAATTATATGAAAACATTCATAAAGCCATGGTTTTATAAAACGCCCTTGTGAAATCCACCCTAAGGCTCTTACAGCGGTAGGTAAGTTCAGCCGGCAAAAGCGAAGAAGCGAAAAAATCGCGCCACAATATGATCCCATACACAGTTAATGGCGTGACTATTTAGTAATTTTGCCGGCTATACGGACATACGGCTGTAAGTATGAATCGAGCCTATAATTTTGCTGAAAATGAAGTAGTTGTTATTTTTGTCTGGAAATTAGGGCTGGGCACGGTTACAAAATCACTATCCGTGTACACAGTTAATTTCGAAGGCTAGTAACCGCGTGTACACGCTAACGGTTACTGCAATTATCCGCGTGTACACGCTAATTATCCGTGTAACCGTGTAACCGTTTACACGCTAAGTATCCATGTAGCCGTTTACACGGATAGTAACCGTGTAAACGGTTACACGGTTACTAACGGTTACACGGTTACTAAACGGTTACACGGTTACTAATCGGTTACACGGTTAATAAACGGTTACACGGTTACTAAACGGTTACACGGCTACTAAACGTCAAGAAGCAGAGGGGGAGGAATGACCAAGGGAAGATACGAACCACCCATCTCTAGATCTGCAGACCAACCAGCTACCATATGAGCTACTGGGACAATGCTGAGCTGTCAGTATAAATGCTTCTATATATTTTGAAGAATATAGCTTGCACACACATGCGTATATGAAGTAACAGCCAAACGAACATTTTTCTTAACGGGTACACGAAGTCGGAAAACGGAGATTGTAACCGGTTACATTATCCGTTTAGAGTAACCGTTTACACTATCCGTTTAGAGTAACCGGTTACACTATGCGTTTAGAGTAACCGGTTACACTATCCGTTTAGATTAAACGGTTACAGTATCCGCGGTTACTGTGTCTTAACGTGTACACGCCGTAACCGCTAAGTAACCGCGAATAGTGACCCCTAACCGTGTACACGCTAAGCTTAGCGTGTACACGGTTACACGCGTGTACACGGTTCGTACCGTGTAACCGTGCCCAGCCCTACTGGAAATGTTTTGGAAATTTGGTTTCTTGGGAAGTCGGTATACCGTTTATTGGGAATCGTAAGTCTTTGAAAATTCCAAATGAGAAATCGACGCGATCAACACTATTTATGTAGCTATACTGTAACGCGGGAGCCAGAGGAGTAAGCACCAATGACCCTTTTTCCTTTAGACGGGGCTGGGTCGAGCCTGAAAACGCTTCTAACTCGCTGGGCCGGCTGGGAAAGGTGCGGAGCAGCAGGAAAAATAACAATTGTAATAGTAACGAAAGGGCGACCATTTCGCCCATGAATACTATCTACACCAAAAGTATAGCCATGACGGTGACAAACACGATACTACAAGCATACACGCACAAAGACACAGCTGAATCTTCCTGCCAGTTAAATTCTAGTTAAAATGGCTAGTTTAATTACTAGTTAAAATATATGAATTTTTTAACTTAACTAGAATTTTAGCTAGACGAATTGAACTATAAACTATTAGCTATTAACTAGTAAATTTTGGCTAGTTAAATAATTTAACTATTAACTAGAATTCTAGCTAAATAACAGTAGTTCAGGCCAACTATAGTGATTTGCGGTCAATTCAAGTCTGAACAACCACTGGTCCAAGTCGCTTCCACCTGCATAATCAGGTAGTGCCGCGACGGATCGTTCAAATTTGTTTGCTATGCTTAGACCATGTGTAGGTTCAAATGTTTGCTCATACTTGGGCAATCCACTTAGACCCATATCAGATGTGCTATTTGGCTCGCACTGATAATTATTGACTTTTTGAACATACTCATGGTTGTCTGTTGTATCAGTGAAAACGTGACCAAACTTGTCACTATCTCCAGCATTCGTAGCTGTTAGTCCGAAATTCCCACCAGCCGTAACTGCTAATCCACCCCTTGTTGCACTAGGTGGCAACTGGGCAGCATTTGAGCAATGGCCGGTGGGCATAATAGCACCAACCTGGGTACCAGACCTGTGCAAATAAGCGCAATCAGCGCCTGTAGAACTGGTCTGACTAACTGGGTCTGGGACAATTGTCATATGGGGCACCAACCAACGGGAACCTTCTGGGCCGTCCATTCTATAACCGCCGGGGGCACCGACCCTCGGGAAACTTCCGGTTCTGGGCCACCCACCATCCCACTGGCCATGCCGGGGACCAACCCTCTGGATACACTTGGGCCACCCGCCGTCCCAGTGGGTGGATAGGGCACCAACTCTTGATTGGCGTTTGGGCCACCCGCCATATCACTAGCCGTATGGGATACCAACCCCTGGGAAGCATTTGGGCCACCCGCCGTCCCACTAGAGTTATGGGACACCCACCCTCGGGAACAACTTGGGCCACCCGCCGTCCCACTGGAGGTATGGGGCACTTAGCCTTGCGAACCACTTGGGCCACCCGCCGTCCCACTGGGTAGATAGGGCACCAACCCTCTAGAGACATTAGGGCCACCCGCCGTCCCAATGGGTGGATAGGGCAGCAACTCTGGGGAACCTCCGGGGTCACCAGTCAACCCACCCGAACATGTTGCCCATCACTATTAGCGTCTGCAAACATAGACGCGAGGCTGGCTTTGCTGGCGGAATGGGCATTACGGCTCTATTCTGTAGGCATGGATCAAGCCTTCTAGAATCAGTAACTTCTGACTTCGTGCACACGGTGGACTCGGGTCAGAATTTTTGACCCGCGACCCAACCCACCCCGCGTGTGAATGCTTGACCGCACGACCCAACCCGCGCCGTAAACGGTAACTGACAACCTAGTTTGACCCACACGATGCCTTAAGGGGGCGCTCCGGGAATCGGGAGTTGCCTCAAAAGTCAGCAAAAAGCAGATAAAACTAAAATATCACTAAATAAGTATTTAGTATGGTATGAAATAAACCTTGTGAAATAAACCTTGTGTAAAAATTTTAAATCGTGTGATAATGTCACGTGACTGCTACAGCACTGCGCGTGAGTGAATTTTCGGCAAGCGATAACTAATAGCATGTTTTTCTTAAAATCATGATCCATATATCAAAATGTAGCCCTTGCACTCTTCTAGTGAACATTAGTTTTGTTTTTGATTATTTAGTGCGAATTTGTTAAAACTGCAATTTGTGTATTTCGAGGTCGGTCTCTCAGCACTAAAAGCAGTGGTATTATGGTCTAGAACATTATTTTAAAAAATCAAAGAATGTTCAACTGCGCACAATGATAGGCTATCTTCATGCCAAATTTTAGCCAAATCGGTTGAAGCTGCAAAAAAAATATCGAATGCCGAAAATTACCGTGAGCACTGCTAAGTATAATTTTTTTGAGCCAACAACTTTGCGTAGCGTTGCCCGATTGTGCTGAAACTTTGCAGAGTTTTGGGGACCCCAGACCCAAGTAAAATCAGTTTAGGTAGCTAAGGAATGTTACACAGTTTTTTAGATAAGGGTAAAAATGTACTAAATCGAACACAGTTTTAGGTGAAAGCCGGTTTGTAGACAAAAATGGACGTAAAAATTAATCTTGCCGTTTCAAACATGTTTCAACTGCTATTTTGTGTCTAATGATGTGAATTGATGAATTTTTAATAAATTTTTGCTCAATGATCACCCATTTGGCAGTTTGCCAGTAAAAACTATAAAATTGACAATTTTCCAAATATCTTGACATTGGTATCAAATGAAAGCCCACATCATTCTGAGTAACTTTGCTTCTTGACACAGGTCCGAATTCGTTAGCTGAAAAAAGTTATGGCCCAATACCATGATTCCAGGAGCGCCCCCTTAAGGGGGCGCTCTGAGTAACTTCCAATAATTCAAATTGCTAGAAATTTTAGTTTCTTATTGATACAAACTTTTTTGCTTAAGTTTAATCAAGATGAACACCAGGCAAGCATTTTTGCAAAGTTTTATGAGTCTCGGAACATTTTAGCAAATTTTATGACTGCATCAAAATTGAAATTTTGAAAAATTTGACTAATTTTTGAAATGACGTAGCTCAATGGTGCCTCAACCAAATTTAACAATCTATAGCTTAAATTAAAGACAATTATCTTGCCGAGGTGCCATTTTTGTCAAATTTTCGTTACCGGCGACAAATTTTTAGTTATTTTAATTTCTATCAAAAGTGACGTTTTAAAAAGCCTATCATATTGAGCCAAATCATAATAATTACAATTCAAGAAGTTCGGCACCTCCATATACGTCTGCTTTAACAGTCTGCAAAGTTTCAAGCGGATCGGATTTCGCAGCTGACAGTAATCTTAAAAAAATGTACGCTATAGCCCATTTTCAGAAACCTGAAGTTTGCCTACACATACGTATTTTCCAAAAAATAGAGCTAATTTTTCTGTACTAAAATCCGTTGAGAAAAGTTTCAGAAGCCAAAAAGTAGCTAACGAAAAATTAGTTTGAAAAATAGTGCATTTTTGTCAATATTGGTCAACGTATATCGGAAATTTTTTTAGAAAGGTTTGCCTACACAAACGACTTTTTGAAAAGTTGCAACTAGCAATTAGCTACAAAAAACTGTTTCAAAAAGTACAAAAAGCCATATAGAATTTTTTGGTATATCGATTTGAAGATTTTTTCCCATTGAAAAATAGGTTAAAATTTCAAGTTGAACCAAATTGGACGTTATATACATCAAATGAAAGCTAATTTAATTTGCAACAACTTTTCTTCTTGAGGTTATTAACAAAAACTTACGTGAAAAAGTTTATCGCCCAAAGTCGGTTATTCAGAGCGCCACCTTAAGGGGGTAGTGTCGCGAAAGCAGTCGATTTTGCGCGACGGTAAAACTTGTTCAGTAAAATGTTAGACATTGTTCTTTCTATATTTTAAAAATCTACCAAAAGGCAAATTATTATGCCAAGTTTCAGCAAAATTGGTGCAGCATATAGTTTGCAATAATGTCTCAAAGTCGGAAAAATGACGAAAAAAAAACCTATTCACATTCCATTTTTTAGTCACATTTATCAATTTTTCTGTTTAGTTTTTTTACACAGACTAATAGCGCAAATGTTGTAGTTTATGCACACAAAATTTAGTGCAGATTACTGTAGCGGCTGCGGAGTAATACTAGTTTGAACTGTGAAGGTGTACTTAAACTGTAAAATAGTAACAGCAATAATGATAAATTGTGGAAAATCTAGACGCTTATTTTCAAATCAGAAGAAAAACGAACCTTCAATTTTCTTTTTTCTTATTTGTCGCAAAAAATTGTGCGTCCACACATGATGTGTACTTCACAAGCTGGCCAATCTGATATCTGGCTTGATTTTTCGAACTTTTATGTCCCTATTGTGTGATGTCTGGCTTACTAATGACGATTGGTCAAAAATATTTGTCAATATGGATAGTGTGATGTCTGGCAGTAATTATTTGATACCATACAGCGTTGGACTAGCTTCTCATTGCATGTACTACTTCAAAACAAAAAGTTCTATTTTCACAGCCTATGAGCAAAACTGCTTTCGCGAGACTACCCCCTTAAAACATAACGCATTTAAAACTATCCAAAAACAAAGATTATAAGCAAGCAAAAGCAAAAAGGGTTTATTCAGCTGAAGCATAAGTATACATACGCAATTGTATATGCATATATGTATATATAGCAGAAAGATTAAGCAAACTAAACCAATAAAATGTTAATCTGAGCAAAAAACACAAATATAGCAGCAGCCACAACAAAAAAATGACAAAAAAATTAGTAGACAACGCTAGCAACAGCTGAGAAGGACGGGGAACGACCAGTCTGCTCACGATAAACCCCACCCCTTCAAAAAGGTGGAAAAATCTACATATAGTAGCCAGTTGTTTTTGGAAAATTTTCAAAGAGGAACTTTCAACCACAGAGGACGGAAGCCAATTCCAAATTTTTACGACTCTATTGTTGAAAATAAATTTTGTGGCGTTCAAACGGCAACGCTTTTCTGATAACTTATACGGATGACCGCGAACACCACTATCATGCGCATACACAAAAAGATCATCAAAATGTAGACTTGTCCATGCAAAATTTTATAGAAAAAGCATAGGTCATAGCCATTTTTGGCTGCAAACGTTGGCTTACGTTCACTTCCCAAAACACTGAAAATGAAATTTTCAAGTGGTCGTAGCTCAGAAAATACAAATTTGTGAATGGGGGCTGTATTACAAAAAATGCTTCCCTCGAGGTGCTCTACTCCAAAAAATATGTCCGCTATCCCCCCCCCAACTGCACTTGATTCAAATTTTATATATATTTGTGTGCAAACTATAAATGCGTTTTCTTTGCTTATACAGAAGCAAATATACGCGTTATTATACCTCTAGGGGTACGTCACATATCAGTGGCGTACCCAGAGAAAAATTCCGAGGAGAATAACTGTTTCCGAGTTTGTCAGGCGCGGCTCTAGGAATTTCAAAGGGAAGCGGGCACAGGAAATTGATTTCCAGAAAAAAACTAGATCGTAAAAAATTATCTGTTTTTTTTAGTTAAAAATTATCTAGTTAGAAAAAAATCTGAAAAAAACCAAAAAAAACTAGATATTCGTCCAGAAGAATTAGAAAAAAACTAGAAAAAAACCAGAAAAAAATAGATAATTTTTTCTAGTTTTTTTCTTTTTTTTTCTAGTTTTTTTCTAGAAATATTTTCCTGTGGGGTGACACCTTGGGTGTCGACAGGGGAGGGGGGCATAGCGAGGGATCCCAATTTTGCGAGATGTTTTTTAGTGGTGGTGCTGGTTATTGTTTATGTTGGTGTGCTAAAATTTTAAACATTGGAAATTTTAGTACAATGGCTGTCAGATGCGGATCCATGAATTTTTTTCAGATTCAAGAAGCCGGCCACCTTCCTTAACTAAATCTTGCGAAAAAGTGTGTGCCATAATTGGCGTGGGTTTAAGGGCGACAGCCACCAGAAGACACAGCTTTTGTGGAATTTTGAAACAAAAGCTGGTCAAAAATGACCATGTCTGGCCTGAAAATGCAACCATTTGAAATGGTTCTTAGTGTTGTCGCCTTCGACCCCTAGCATATTGTAGTTTAGTGCTATATGCGGTCTTTGTGATACATGGAAGGAATGGTTTTCATTTACAGTCAAGTCTAGCCATTCACAATCAGTTCCCAAACATCGAATCACAAAGTTCCATGAATCCGGGCATAGTGGTTTAGAAAAATGAGATAGTAGTTTGTTGAGGCCTGGGGAGCTTGAGATTTATGGCTAATGACAACGTGTAACGCGATATTTAGAAAAATATACCTCTAAAAATGTGAACAGCAGTTACGCAAATCATACAGTCTGCTTGGTGGCCAGCTTTTGCCAAAAAGCAGTATAAACACCTGCCGTCGTTGATGATGCCGACAGTGATGCCAGTAGAAAAAGGGATTTGTTGCGGCAGCCCGCAAATTTTTTTCTATTTTGCATTAAAAACAGTGTATTTTGAGCACATCACAAGCCCGACGGGCACTGTGCATTATTGTGCAAAATTTTAATTTTTGTGTGCAAAATTTTAAAAACTGTGCATTTACACAGGATTGCACAAAAACCCTGTCTATATAAACCTTTTTACCCATCTATATTCTATAGGTATACATATACTATTTGCATATATCGGATTATGAGAGGGTCTCAGAAAAGTTGTGTTGACTGTGTAATTTGTTTCAGGTTAATTTTAAAATGGCGGCTGCTGTGATTTCAAAATCGTCTGCCGTAAGTTATTTTCGTTCCGAAATTATTATTATTCTGTTAGTTATTTTTGTTGTTTTCCGTTTATTATTATTTATTCGTTTATTTTGTTAAGTATTTTTTCTCTTTCCATTGGTTAGCTGATAAATATGATACTTGACTTGATACTTAACAGTTAACTTGAGAGCAAAGATTGTACGTCGCCATTGAAACCCTGAGAGTGGTTTAGGGCTACTTACGTTTCGGAAGTGTGGAGCAACGCCGAATGCCTCATTGAGCTATATATAATAGTGTATTAGTGTGCTTAAATTAATGCAAACACAAAATATACAATACATTATAAAAGGTTCGTTTTTTAGATGGCCGGACAGTTCAGGGTTAGCCTACGACTCATGTCCTCCGCATCCCAAGCATCATTCCAGGTTAAGGTGAGTCTGAAAAAGGCCGTGTAGACTAATTCAAGGAGTCTTTTTTCATTAGTTTTGTTTATACTTTATGCTGATCATAATCAGTAAATTTATGGTCATTTTAAGGGCCCTTTTTAAATAAATAAAAGGGCTCTTTTAATTTGGTGTACCGCGCAAGATATAACCGAAAGTTTTGAAACTGAGGTTTCTTTCCTGATTGACCATACATGTTGAGATGAATAAAAAAAATTGCCTTGTTTGTTTGTGAACAGTTTATCAGTAAATACTTTATATTACGAGAAAATAGGATGTTTTATCGATATAATATATCTGAAAACTGCTTACTGATTTTATATTCTAGCGGACTTATATCCCGAACTAGTGAAAAATATACGTATACATAGAATAACTTTTTGTTGTTTCTGCAAAATGGTTCTGTTATAGTTTTTCCAGATCAAATATAAGTTATTGTGAAGCTAAGAATCTGAGTTGATCTGTCGGAAAAAAAATATTTTTTACATTTAACATCGCGCGTTAGTTTTTACTTCGTTAACGGGGTAGTTGTGTTTTTAGGTGTTTTTCTGGAAAGCCATAGCTCAGCGTTTATAAATTCATGTCACAAGCGGTCTTGTGAATTAAGTAGAACTATAATTATAATACCTAAAACTCTATGCCATTAATGAATTTTGTGGGCGCAAAGTTTACATAGAAATAATATACAAACCTCGAAAACGGACTATATTATACCACTTTGATGACTACTGAGTATAGTCAGATGGGGTAAAAAAATACAAAATATGAGTACAAGGTTTTTTGCTTTCCTGGATTAAGTTTCTCGGGCAAACTTTTTTCCAACAGTACCTCGCGGAGTTGCTCTACAAAACCACATATTAAACTTTTTTCTCTGCATTACTAATTTTATATAAATGGAAAAATAAACTTATTTTTTTTACCCCCATTTTGGGGGAAAAATACGGTCGCGGGGAAAAAATACGGGTCGATTCTGACCCATCCAAGAAACGCAGGCCAAAATGCTTCTACAGTTATGAAACTCAGCTCACCCTCAGACTTACTTCATTTTTTAATTAAACTCGCACATAAAAGAAAAGACCACTTAAATTGAAGCCCCAATAACACCACGACTACTTTTTACACTACACTCTTTTCTAAATTTTTTTTCAAAACTTTTTCAGTCTACGTATTATTATTTCTTGGCGGTAAACTGAATCATTTGACTTCAAGATTGTACCGCGGATGCCAAAATTGGTGGCGACGCCCTGCTTGATAGTTTTTGTATATATACTTAATTATAGTCTTTTTCCTTCATTGCTGTCAATATTCAAATTGTGTTGTACCACAAATTGTTCCCAGATTATGTATTTTAAAGAGTGAATAACCAATATTATCATCAGCGTCGCAACTTAGGCATCTGTGCGTCTGTATCAGGGTTTTTTTTTCAAAAAATTTTGTGTGCATAATTGTGCAAAATTTTAATTTTAGTGTGCAAAATTTTATTTTTTTGTGCAAACTGTAAATGCGTTTTCTTTGCCTATATAACAGCCAATAGACGCGTTTTTATACCTCTATATGCATATACGTACATTCAGTGGCGTATCCAGAAAAAATTTGGGGGGAAATACCTGTTCGATTTTTTGTAATGTGTTAAATGCACTTTGTAGCAAGTTTAACACTATGATTATAACTACAAGATCACTAAGCCAGAAAGTCGCAAGGGTCTGGGGACGAGAATTTTTAAATTTTTTGGCCGAATTCTGTCAACTCGAGACTTATCATAACTTTTTTGCGACATGAAAATTAAAACAAAAAATGGGAACGACACATCAGCCAGCAGTAGCGTATATACCCAAAAAATTTAGTGGGGGTGGGGAATGACTTTTCAATTGTTTCAATTTAAAATGCACTTTTTAGCTACTTTAGCACTTATACAAATTCGCAAAACAAACGCAAGAGCACGAAGCCATTAAGTAGCAGGGGTCTGGGGGCGGCAGCTTTTCAATTTTTAGGTCGAATTTGGTCAACTGGAGACGTATTAGAAATTTTTTCCGACAAGAAAATTAAAACAATAGATGGGAACATCACATTAGGCAGTGTAAACACATGTAAACGCAGCATACTGCACTCGTGCACTAATGCACTACACATGCATAGGCTTTGATGAAACATGATAACAAGGAATCAGGGTAGGCGCGATAGCGCCTAACCCTAGAATAGGAACGACACTCCACATTGCAGATTTTTTGTAATTGATATTTGGAATGTATTTTGTTCTTATTTATGATTTTATGTGCGTGTATTTTGAGCTTTCTTTTGCTATATCCTTTATCTAATAGTTTAGGTGTTAGCAGTTTAACACGTTTAATGAAATCATCGACGTTAGTGGATAAGCATGCAAATCGATTGATTTCATTAATGTAAGTGTTATATCCGCATGTTTCTGAGATGTTACCGAGCAAATTTGGAAGAGATATAGTATGGAAACCGAAATTATCTCTCTTGTCGTAAATTTTAGTAATGAATCTATGATCTTTGATGTCTATAGTCATGTCTAGAACGTCAGCGAAATCTTCTGATATATTCACTTTATTCAGTGTTAAGCAACTCGGATATATATCTTTATGAATGTTTTCAAAAAGGTTTTTGTCATTCAGAAGAGTTATGTCATCAATGTATCGGTATACATTTTTCAGTAATGTTTTTTTTTATTATATTCTTTATTTTTTATTAAACTTTTTATGTATTTGTATTCATATGAAAATAGTACCAGATTAGCTATGAAAGGTCCCACGTTTGTACCCATTGGTATACCGATGCATTGTCTAAGTAGCTTGTTTCCGCAGGTGAAGTATCCGTTTTTAACGATCCATTTGGTAAGTGTTAGCATAAAGTCAGCGTCTACTTTAATTCCCGATGTATGATTGGAATACCAATTAGCCGATGTTTTATGGACAGATAGACGTTTGTTACCTTTGAAAGCAATAGGTAGAATGTTTTCGATGTTATTGATTATGTGTTCGTGAATTAGGTTTGTATAGAGTTGTCCGAAATCGTATGTATTAACTGACAAGGCCGAACTATTATTATTGATCCAATTAATACTTCTAAAATTTTTTGATTATTATTAATAACCCAGTATGGGTCAATATTCCAATAATTTTTGATGCAATATTTACAGTAATTTTCTATGCGTTTTTGGATTAATTTATATGCGTTGGAAATAGATATTGAAATTGGTTTCGTACATGCTTTGGTACTAGAAATAATAGTTCGGAAGCCAGTTGGGTTCTTATGAAATTTAGGGATAATTTGTATAAACGGCAATTGTCTATTTTCCGAGTCTACTTTGAAACCGAAATTTTCAGATTCTGCCGATAATGTGTTTATTAAATCGATTGGGGTAATATTGTGTATTGTTTCATAGGTGTTCGTATTGCTAGTTATTCCTATTTCTTCTAAAATTTTTTGTATGTAAAACTTTTTACATATGA
>JASANF010012071.1:0-13517 GCA_030248245.1 Trissonchulus sp. WLG1_4 | reverse complement strand
GAATAAAATTGTCCAATTTATTGAACCTGTGACGTCAATGCAATGACTCCAGTCAGTGACGCTATGGCTCTATCAGTGATGCTGACTCCAGCATCATAGGTAGTTAATTCTGATCGGTACTGTATATAAATAAATCAATAAATAAAATAAAATTACTATGTTACGTAACTTTGGCTAAGAAATTTTTCGCATGATATACCATACACACATTTTACATGTACCATATATACTAACGAGTAATGCTGTTGCCCATTGGTACTGAGAGCAGAAAAAACGACGACAATATATACAATACATACCACAGGTACTGATTCACGATTATCACCCCGGAATGCAATGATTTGCGTTCAGGATTGGTATCGGGATTTCTACAAGTGTACGCTAAGCAGCACCATTGTCGCACCAATGATAAAACGAAATTTTCTAAAACATACGAACAAATATTTCACTAAAAAAATACTTTCAAAAACAGAATGATCGACAAAAATATCATTGTCATACACGACACATATTTTATCTTTCGACGACATATATTATATACCCTACATATATTTTATATATCATACATACTATCAAATAATTCTGCCAGGATGGCGCACAAAAATAACATTGTCATACACGACAGATATTTTATCTTGCGACGACACATATTCTATACCACACATATATTTTATATATCATACATACTGTCAAATTGATAATGAGAGAGGGGGAGCCCCAACTAATATATATACTATGCATACCACAGATTCTGATTCAGCATTAGAATCAGAAATGCAAGGGTTCTGGGTCAGGATTGGGTCTCACAATGTAGACGTTCCGGTTCAGTAGTGTGATCGGGATATACGTAGGTTCACACAACGCAACATCATGGTAGCACCAATGATAAAACGAAATTTTCTAAAACATATACATCATACATACATATTATATATACCGTACATACTAATATTTCAATAAAGAGACAAAATATGTTGATAGAGCTTAGGGGAGGGGGGGAGGGAGTGACGACAATGTGCCACGCAACATATTTTTACATTCGAAAAAAGCACGCGAATGCACAAACCACTAACAATGACAAAATTAATATTATATAACATACCTACTTTGCCTCCCCCCCACTCGAACAAAAATTCGACTCTCGTAACACCCCCCCCACAATAGTCGAACATCGAAAAATTTTCCAGCAAAAAGACACGTCAGCCCCTCACTCAATTTAACCCTAACTACATACGCGGGTTCTGGGTCAGGATTCGGACTGACAATGTAGACGGTCCGCTTCACTAGTGGAATCGGGATATGCGTAGGTTCACACAACGCAACATCATGGTGGCACCAATGATAAAACGAAATTTTCTAAAACATATACATCATACATACATATTATATATACCGTACATACTAATATTTCAATAAAGAGACAAAATATGTTGATAGAGCTTAGGGGGGGGGAAGGGGTGACGACAATGTGCCACGCAACATATTTTTACATTCGAAGAAATCACGCGAATGCACAAACCACTACCAATGGCAAAATTAACATTATATAAAATACGTACTTTGCCCCCCCCCAGTCGAACAAAAATTTGACTCCCGTAACACTCCCCCCCACGATAGTCGAACATCGAAAAATTTTCCAGCAAAAAGACACGTCAGCCCCTCACTCAACTTAACCCTAACTACATACGCTACTGTACTGCATATATACATTTCAATAAAGAGACAAAATATGTTGATAGAGCTTAAGGGGGGGGGAAGGGGAGACGACAATGTGCCACGCAACATATTTTTACATTCGAAGAAATCACGCGAATGCACAAACCACTACCAATGGCAAAATTAACATTATATAAAATACGTACTTTGCCCCCCCCCCAGTCGAACAAAAATTCGACTCCCGTAACACTCCCCCCCACGATAGTCGAACATCGAAAAATTTTCCAGCAAAAAGACACGTCAGCCCCTCACTCAACTTAACCCTAACTACATACGCTACTGCATATATATATATACATATACATTATATATATTATATATATTATATATATACATTATATAACATATACAATTTGCCCCCCCCTCCTCTCCACATAAAAAATATACAGCCCCCCCCCTATCGGTAATAGTAACTCAAGCAGAAATACACATTTTTTATTTAAACCATTTTTCAATACTCTTCTATAATATATTTATACACTATTCCATGCAAAAACCAAAAATTTGCCCCAACCCGACATAAATGTACCCCAAACATCAATCTAAACATAAAAAAATTAACCTTTATATTGACTATAAAACTAAGCCTTAAACTAAGTCCAAGCCTAAATTCAGCCTTCACTATCACATAAAAAATCATTAGCTAAGCCAAATTTCAGACCAAAAAATTCACACATGAGTAACAACAGCCATTAACACCTTAAATTAAAATTTATGTCGCAAGTGTTATTATTGCTGTTAAATCATTATTATCCAATACCACCTTTATCTACATCATTTGAAAACACTTAAAAAATAAAAATATGAAAATCAAAAATATAAAAATCACACTCATTCTTCATATTCATATTACTTAATTCAACATTACCTTAATCCTTTACCTGACAATGAGAACTGTGATTCCCACTCAATTCGGACGGGCGTAGTGACAACATGTTTAATGCGTGCTATCGATCGGCAATGGGAACTAAGATTCCAATGCACGATGAACATATTTTTACTACGCATTCTCGATTTGCACCACTTAGCAAAGGCTTGGCTTGATGTGCGCAATTCGGTTCGTTAAGGCCGATTCACACGGTGCATTTTTTGCCGCTGCGATTTTGACGCAAAACGCAAGCCGCAGGGTGTCGCAAGCGAAACGCACCGTCTGAACAAACTTTGCGGCCGTAGTGCGTCTCGCAGGTCAGTTTGCTGCGTCTTTACTGTTTCAAAAAAATGACAAATTGGTCCGCAAAATTTGTTTATCCTATGCCAACACGTCCGCAGCATCAAAACGCAATGAAATCACAGGTCGAGTTGAAGTATGGCGTTTAAAACGATGCGGCAAAATCAAGACGCAGGCATTCCACACTAAAAACAGTGCGTCTGTTCAGACATTGCGTTTTGCGTGCGGCAAGCTGCGTTTTGCCGCAACGACAAAAACGCTGCGGCAAAATCGCAGTAAAATCGCAGCCAGTGGCGTATTCAGCTTTGCGGTTTGAGCACCCCCCTTAGAGGGTCGCAGCCCTCCCCCCTTTGAGCGGCGGTGGCTCACTCCTCAACATGGTGGCTCACATTGTTCCGCACCCCCCCCTCCCGCCCGAGGTAAGGTGGCTCACGGTTGCTTCACACCCCCAACCACCCCCCCCCGGTCACAGACCCCCCCCCTTTGCGAAATCCTGGATACGCCACTGATCGCAGCGTGTGAATCGGCCTTCATCACAAAACGTTACTTGAAGGACTGTATGCTATATGCTTTATACTTAAAAATGAACAATGAATCTTAATGCTAATTTACAATCTATTCAATAACTAGAAAACGTAATGTATTCATACAACTTATCACCACAATTTATAACCACTTAGCCAATGTGACCAAGTAACCACTGATGTGACCAAGTAACCACTGGGTTAAGTCTAAGTCATTAGTCTATTCGATTTCTAATCTACAGGTTGAAGGATCTAATCATAGCTACTCCTTTATACTTAGTCTATTTGAGCAAGAGATTAAGGCCACATTGCTCCTGCCAACCCAGCAGTCCATCCTCAACTGCTCAGGAAATTAACATGGGAACGTAACAGAGTTCCACGTAGGACATTATGCCATATCGAAGACACAGTGAATAAATTTAGCTACCCATTCATTATTATTATTATTGAATTGCATTGATTTTTGCTGAGAAACAGTCGTTCGTCATCATTATTAATTTTCAACTCTACCGACTATGACCTAGGTAATATAAGTATAAAACTTCTTATTAATTGTCTAGCGGCATACCACATCAATTCATTCTAAGTTCATAACTTTAAACAAAAATTTACTGTACAAAATATACATTTTACATACAAACACAATATATTTCACTAACAATTTAGCCTTTCACCAAACAAACAATCACATTCTTCTCATCATAATCTTCGTTAGCGCATCTAAAACAATGGATAAATGGATAAAATGGATCTTAGGTAAAAATGGACCTCGGATTCGGGTTCAGGGGTCCAAATTACCCTTAGAAACATCAAAATCTCAATTTCGAAAATTTGACCCCCGAGGACCCTCTGGAGTCCTGGACCCCCTAGGGGGGGTACACTAAGGGGGTCATAGGAGGGTCCAGGAGGGTCCTAGGTAAAAATGGACCTCGGATTTGTGTTCAGGGGTCCAAATTACCCTTAGAAACTTCAAAATCTCAATTTCGAAAATTTGACCCCCGACGACCCTCTGGAGTCCTGGACCCCCTAGGGGGGGTATTCTAAAGGGGTCATAGGGGGGTTCAGAAGGATCCTAGGTAAAAATGGACCTCGGATTCGTGTTCAGGGGTCCAAATTACCCTTAGAAACATCAAAATCTCAATTTCGAAAATTTGACCCCCGACGACCCTCTGGAGTCCTGGACCCCCTAGGGGGGGTACACTAAGGGGGTCATAGGAGGGTCCAGGAAGGTCCTAGGTAAAAATGGACCTCGGATTTGTGTTCAGGGGTCCAAATTACCCTTAGAAACATCAAAATCTCAATTTCGAAAATTTGACCCCCGAGGACCCTCTGGAGTCCTGGACCCCCTAGGGGGGGTACCCTAAAGGGGTCATAGGGGGGTTCAGAAGGGTCCTAGGTAAAAATGGACCTCGGATTCGTGTTCAGGGGTCCAAATTACCCTTAGAAACATCAAAATCTCAATTTCGAAAATTTGACCCCCGACGACCCTCTGGAGTCCTGGACCCCCTAGAGGGGGTACACTAAGGGGGTCATAGGGGGGTTCAGGAGGGTCCTAGGTAAAAACTAACCTCAGATTCGTGTTTAGGGGCCTCAATTACCCCTAGAAACATCAAAATCTCAGTTTCGAAAATTTGACCCCCGATGACCCTCTGGAGTCCTGGACCCCCTAGGGGGGGGGTACACTAAGGGGGTCATAGGGGGGTTCAGGAGGGTCCTAGGTAAAAATGGACCTCGGATTCGTGTTCAGGGGTCCAAATTACCCTTAGAAACATCAAAATTCCAATTTCGAAAATTTGACCCCCGAGGACCCTCTGGAGTCCTGGACCCCCTAGGGGGGGTACCCTAAAGGGGTCATAGGGTGGTCCAGGAGGGTCCTAGGTAAAAATGAACCTCGGATTCGTGTTGAGGGGCCCAAATTACCCATACAGACAAGTTTTTTGTCCAAATCCCTGAAAAAAAAATTTCAAGTTCACAAGGGTCCCCCCTTCTTGTTTTTCAAAAACCTCATTTTTTGAGGGTCACGTGACTCAGCCCCCCGTGTGGTCAGGGGCTCACCAAGGTGGGGGGCACAAGTACTCGTGGAAGGGACCCCACCACCAAAGTTTGGGACCAATCCGGCCAGGGGGGGCTGAGAAAAACGAGTCACAAATTTTGAGGACAATAACAATAACAACAACAACAACAACAATAACGACACGGACACGACAAATATAAGGGGTTGCCCATTGCTGCTTCGCGGCTAGTCGGCAACCCAATAACAACAACAATAACGACACGGACATGACAAATATAAGGGGTTGCCCGCTTTTTGCTTCGCAAATTGTCGGCAACCCAACAACAACAATAACGACACGGACATGACAAATATAAGGGGTTGCCCGCTTTTTGCTTCGCAAATTGTCGGCAACCCAATAACAATAACGACACGGACACGACAAATATAAGGGGTTGCCCGCTTTTTGCTTCGCAAATTGTCGGCAACCCAACAATAACGACACGGACACGACAAATATAAGGGGTTGCCCGCTTTTTGCTTCGCAAATTGTCGGCAACCCAATAATAATATTAACGGACATGACAGATACAAAAGGGTTGCATTTTGTTGCTTCGCAACTAGTCGGCAACCCAAAAACAAAAACAAAAAAAACAGGAATATGAATACAATGGGTTGCACCCCTGCTTCGCGGGGGGTCGGCAACCCAAAAAGTACAAAATTTTTTGTACTTTTTTTTGTAACTTTTTGTACTTTTTTTGTACATTTTTTGTACTAATATTTTTTCCTGTGGTGGCGCTCCTGAAACAGCATGCCGACTCTGGAGTCGGCATGATGTTATGTTACAATTTTTGAAATCAAAGGCACGTTGACCCTCTGTTCCTTTCAAAAAAATGTCCAAATTCACCAGAAACGTAATTTTTGACGAAATTCAAACTGGGCCTCAATTTAGGCTTGTCTTAGGCCTAGGCTTAGGGCTTAGGCTTAGGGCTTAGGCTAGAATGGAGCTTAGGCTTAGGCTTAGTATCAGGCTTCAGGCTATCAGGAATCTGCCAGCTAAGACTAGACGTTGCCTTAAAACATCAATACTCACTAAAATGTAAAAACTATTTAAAATCTAAGATTATAGCCATTTTTGGCTTCAAAAACGTCGTACGTTCACTTCCAAAAACTCTGAAAATACCATTTCAAGGGGTCATAGCTCAGAAAATCCAAATTTGTGGATAGGGGTTCTATTACAAAAAATGCTTCCCTCAAGGTGCTCTACTCCAAAAAATAGGTCCACTATCCCCCCCCAACTGCACTCACAGGAAAACCGCAACTCTTAATTTGGTCTTAATTTGGTCTTAAATTTATAAAATTTAAGACTATTTTAAGAGTTCTTAATTTGGTCTAAATTTGGTCTAAAAATTTTAAGACTAAATTTAGACCATTTTTAGATTGAGGTGGAAGACCAGAACGTTTTAGACCAAGTTCAGACTATCTGAAAACAGTCTAAAAATATTTTAGAGTAATTTTAGAGTGTTTTAAGATTTGAAATAAAACTGAAAAATGACTCTTAAACGGGTCTTAAAACTTTTAAGATTGTTTCAGAGTGATTTAAGACTAGTTTTAGAGTGATTTAAGATAATCTTAAAAACTCTTAAAAACTCTTAAATCACTCTTAAAATACTCTTAAATGTTTTTAGACTGTTTTAAGAGTGATTTTAGATTATCTAAAACGAGTCTGAAATTACTCTTAAAACACTAAAATAGTTTTGCTTCATGTTCCCACTTCTTTGCTGTTAACCGCTCAAATTCACACTTCTTCAATGTCATGTTTTTAATGTTTTTTCATTGTTTTTAGCATTTTTAGCAGTTTTTTTTGGTTTTTTCACCGTATTATATTGTATTAATATATATTTGGTGCTGATACACAGGAAAAAATATTAGTACAAAAAATGTACAAAAAAAGTACAAAAAGTTACAAAAAAAGTACAAAAAATTTTGTACTTTTTTTGTACTATTTTTGTACTTTTTTTGTAATTTGGCCTGGCAAGTTTGTACTTTTTTTGTACTTTTTTTGTACATTTTTTGTACTTTTTTTGTACATTTTTTGTACTTTTTTTGTACTGTTTAGTGCAAGTTTGTACTTTTTTTGTACTATTTTTGTACTTTTTTTGTACTTTCTATTCAAATCTTTTGTACTATTTTTGTACTTTTTTTGTACTATTTTTGTACTTTTTTTGTACTTTTATTTTTTTGTTTCAAGGCTACATTTTCCTTAAAAAATGGATAGCAAATCACTTAAATAGGCTTTCAAAAAGCAAAAAAGAGGTTAAAATTTTCAGTCATTTTTGTACTTTTTTGTACTATTTTTGTACTATTTTTGTACTTTTTTTGTACTTTCTATTCAAATCTTTTGTACTATTTTTGTACTTTTTTTGTACTATTTTTGTACTTTTTTTGTACTTTTATTTTTTTGTTTCAAGGCTACATTTTCCTTAAAAAATGGATAGCAAATCACTTAAATAGGCTTTCAAAAAGCAAAAAAGAGGTTAAAATTTTCAGTCATTTTTGTACTTTTTTTGTACTATTTTTGTACTATTTTTGTACTTTTTTTGTACTATTTTTGTACTTTATTTGTACATATTTTGTCATTTTGTTTTTACAATGTGACACCTATTAACCACAAATAGATATGTATGCCCTGTTCTGGCATATTTGTGGGGAATAGGTATATTTTTCGGTAAAAATTTCGGCGGTGGTCTCACAGCTATGCGCCGAATAGTACATACATATATATAAACTTAACTGAATACCGAGTTACTGCGCAATATATAACAGGGGCGTAGCCAGGGGGGGGGATGGGGGGAATCCCCCTTTGGTTTTCATGGTCAGGCCGGAAAAAATACGTCTCCAATTGACCAAATTTGATCCAAAAATTAAAAATTTTCTGGGGGTTTAGTGTGTCCTTGCTTAGTGTGTCCTTTTCTACAACTCGTAGGCTGCAGTATGAACTAAAAAAACCTTTTCTCCGACACACATGTGACTCACAATGTTTCTTCAAAAATCGACCCTTTTCGGCAGAGTTTTTTTTTTTGTTCCAAATTATGTTCTTTAGAACACCATTTTCTAAAAAAGAACAGCAAAAAATAAAAAAGAACAACCGCAGAACAGCCAGCTGCAGCCGTGTAAAACCCCAGAATCGCATCTACAGTGCCCCAAAATTGTGTCTAATTTCAAAAAATTTTCTGGGGACAGCTATTATTTTCTAATGGTCTCTCTCTAGGGATCTTAAAAGAGCGACTGAACTGAACAGTGTATTCTTTTCTTCAGTTTGCAGTCCTGCGAATGTGTATAAGACTATTTAGGGTACTTCATGGTGTTTAGAAGCAGCATTTAACAGCGTAAATGTATATGGGGATGGGGTGTGGTACGGGGCTTGTCCCAGATTTTTCGAAGGTTTAAGGAGGAGGGGACGCGTGGTTTGACGTTTAGGGGACTTTATTGAAGGTACAAAAATACAAAATTTTCACTGTGAAATTTTTAGCATAAATTTGTCGTTTTCCTCAATTTTTAAAGTACCGAGGTGCTCCTTCTTTTCCAAAATCCTGGCTAGACCCTGATCTTAACACACCTTAACAATTCTAACGTATATAGATCGTCAGAAGCTAATTTGTGGAAACTACAGACTCCGTTGAAAACTAGCTTTAGCAAGAGGTGGTTTATATTATATAAATTTTGGATTGCCTATCAGCCAAAATTATAGATTGCCCCCCGAAAATTTTTATATAATGTAAATTTTGTATATACAATATTTCAAAAAACGCCATTTACACCCAATTTTGCCACAATTCTTGGGACCCTCTCCAACTGCCTTCTCGATTCTGCCATCCATTCCCCAACCTACCCTCATACATGGATAGGGCGTACCGGGGGAGCGGGGTGGTGGTGAAGGGAATGCCTCCAACCTGAAATTTTTTCCCTGTCTATTTTTACATAAGGGTCCCCCCTTTGGTTTTTCTTGCCCCCGAAAAAAATTCCCGATACGTCTCCAATTGACCAAATTTGGCGTAAAAATCCAAAACTCTAAATTTTTTCTGGGGGCTGCCGCCCCCAGACCCCTGCGACTTCGTGGCTTACTATTCCTTATTATAATCTACTGGGTTTTTTTTAGGCCATAGCTAAGGCCATGGCCTAAATTTTTTCGGATTGGCCTAAATTTTTTCAGCGATTGAGGCCAGCTGGCCTAAACTTTTTTAGCTGCGGATGCAGAAAAAATTTCTGATACGTCTTCAATTGACCAAATTTGGTATAAAAATCAAAAATGTCTCCCAATTTTTTTTTGGGGGCTACCGCCCCCAGACCCCTGCGACTTTGTAGCTTAATATACCTTGTTATTATCTTTCATCAAAGCTTATGCATGTATACACAAGTACGTTATGCTGCATTTGCATGGCTACACCAGTATATTATGCTACATTTACTTGTTTACGCTTGCAATTTACATTTACGCTTGCAATGCGTATTTAGGTGTTGAAATTGATATATACACGGTGCATTTTAACCCATTGCAAAAAATCGAAAAGTCATCCCCCCGAAATTTTTTTCTGGGAACACAATATTGTAGATGGATGTATGACTGGAAATTTTGGTTAAAAACATGAGTACAACGCCGTTTAAAACTTTCAGTAAAAAAGAACAAGTCATCGTAAAAAAGAACACTCAAAAATAAAAAAGAACAAGTTTTGAGCAGTGGTCGATTTGAAAAAAAAACCCTGCTTTTCGGCAGAAATGACTTCTGCCCACATATGCATTTTTTCAGAATTTAAAAGCATTAAAAACAAATTTTTGGGCTTATTACTTTAGAAACGGTGGACAAACACCGCCCGCGTGTACAATTCTTGGATTTAAGTGGTACGCAGCTAAAGCCTAAATATTTCAAAAAATGCCAAATTTTGGTGAAACATCACCAAAACAGGTTTCGTAAGGGGTGTCGGGGTATGGCCCAAAATGACAAAACACGTCCTCACCCCCTCCTCCGCTTGCAACGGCCAAATCAGAGGCTCACGAAGCTAAACCGGCAGGAAAAGTTGCTCCGCCCCCCCCCCCCCAGAATTTGCTAGCTCCCACGTATGTTTAGATGCGTTAATGACATAGCGATGAACAATGATTCATTAATGCATGGTTTGCCACCATACATGTACACGGGGTCTCGGTCTGGGGGGGGGCTTGTCCCGGAATTTTCGAAATTTTAGGGGGGGGCTTGTCCCGACGTTTCGGGGGCTTGAGCGGACAAAAACGCAAAAATTTCGAATTTTTGCCTAAAAAGGGGAAATTTTCGGCAAAATTTGACTATTTTCAGCAATTTTTTTGCTTTTTGCTTATTTTTGAAGCATTTTACGGCGATCTGAGGCAATTTTGGAAAGTTCTGGCCCCTTTCTTTCAGCATCAAGGAGGGGGGCTTGTCCCGGTGGGTCAAATCTGAGGGGGGCTTTTCCCGAAATTTCACATCTGGGGGGCTTGCGCTTGCCCCCCCCTAGACCCCCCCCCCATGTACATCTGTGTATTGCCACGCAAATAACATCAAGCATATAATGACCTATTCCCGACAATAGTAGTGTACAATAATGGATAATTAATTCGCGCAAATAGGATGCAGAAAGCAACAACGTGTCGCACGGCGATTGCTATTCTGACGCAATTCTTGTCGGTTTCATTTAAAAAGCTGACTTTTCCTATTCGGTTGCAAAACTAGTCCTGTAGTACATTCAGCAAGCTTATTAGCATTTTTCCGCTATATACAGATCAGCCAACTTTCCTATCCTACCCACACTGCTGCCATTGGTGAAAGGGCATTTTTATAATAATATAACATACTCGCACACGCACGCTCACTCAAAACACAATTAGAAAAATGATACAAAAATAGTACAAAAAAAGTACAAAAATAGTACAAAAAAAGTACAAAAATAGTGCAAAAAAAGTACAAAAACTGTTGATTAAAATAAGGCAAAAACTCATTATAAATTGGAGCATTATTCATCAACAAGTATCGGAAACATATTAAAATGTATCAAACAAAGCATTTTTAAAAATAGTACAAAAAAAGTACAAAAATAGTACAAAAATAGTACAAAAAAAGTACAAAAAAAGTACAAAAATAGTACAAAAAAAGTACAAAAGGAGCCAAAATTGCAAAAAACAATAAGTTAGTCTTATCAAACAACAGAAGTATCAGAGCGAAAAAAAGTACACAACGGTGATCCAAAATGGCTGAAAAATATATTATAGTAGCGAAACTTCAAAAAAACTAATTTTCAAAAAGTACAAAAAAAGTACAAAAAAAGTACATAAAAAGTACATAAAAAGTACAAAAATAGTACAAAAAAAGTACAAAAAATGTACAAACCCACTTTTGTACTTTTTTTGTACTCACTTTTTTTCCTTGTACTCACTTTTTTTCCTGTGAATAGAAAAAATTCGAAGGCTTTGTTCGACTTTCGTTCGTAAATTTCTTTTGATCAAGTGCAGATTGGGATCAAGTGCAGGGGGGGGGGGGGAAAATAGTGGACCTATTTTTTGGAGTAGAGCACCTTGAGGGAAGCAATAGAACCCCTATCCACAGATTTGGATTATCTGAGCTATCACCCTTTGAAAATTGCATTTTCAGTGTTTTTGGAAGTGAACGTAGGCGAAAGTTCGAAGCCAAAAATGGCTATAATCTTTGTTTTTGGATAGTTTTGAGTGCGTTATGATGTTTTAAGGCATCGTCTAGGCCTAGTTGGCAGGATTCTCTAGGCTAAGCTGGCAGGATTTTTTCTGAAAATTTCGATTTTTTATTGCCCAAGCCTAAACCTGATACTAAGCCTAAACCTAAGCAGTGGCGTATTTAGGGGGGGGGGGGGGGGCTGGGCGGTTTGAGCACCCCCCTTAGAGGGTCGCAGCCCCCCCTTTCAGCGGCGGTGGCTCACTCATCGACATGGTGGCTCACATTGCTCCGCACCCCTCCCCGAGGTAAGGTGGCTCACGGTTGCTCCGCACCGCCCCCCCCCGTCGCAGCCCCCCCCTTTGCGAAATTCTGGATACGCCACTGAACCTAAGCCCTAAGCGTAAGCCTTAGCCCAAGCCTAAATTAAGGTCAAGTTTGAATTTGGTCAAAAATTGGACGGTTCTGGCGAATTTGGCGAATTTGGCGAATTTTTCGGCAGGAAACCTGTCAACGAGCCTTTGTTTTGATTCTAAAAAATTGTAAACAATAATCTGACACCATTTAGACACGATTAGAACGGAAAAAACAAGAGCTTCGGAAAAAAATTGCGAAAACGTCCGTCACTGAGGATTCAGATTTTGGGGGCTCGTATCTCAGAAACTCCAAAAAATGAAATAGGGGTTCTTGAAGCAAAAATGCTTTCCCCAAGGTGCTCTACTCAAAAAAATAGGTTCACTATTTTCCCCCCCAACTGCATTTAACCCTAAATTTGGGTATGTGTTATATATCACTGGCGGTCCCAGACTTTAAATTCGGAGGGGGGGGGCGGGTCTGAAGAATTTTTTTCACTTTTTATAACAGCGTTTTTCACTTTTACGCTATCTTGTTATTGCCGCAGCCATATCAAGGCTATGAGCTGTAAATAAATATTTTTTAAAATAAATATCTTGCTAATTCTGGCCAAAAAATGTTGATTTTTTTCAATTGTAAAGGCAAAATGAACTTAAAATAAATTTAAAATTTTATATTTTATATTTTTTGCGCAACAGATGGCTATTAAACATTTTTCCCCACAAAAAATATCACATTTAACTAAGGCATAAATACGGCGTTATGATAAATTCTAGTTCCTCAAATCCTAGTTCAAAACTTCCCTACTGCTCAGAACCAAGCTCACGCGACGGGCAATTTCGGTTTTAAAGTTCAGCTTTATTCATTATTCCACAGTAGCAAATCTCCTTTTATTTGATGCAGGGAACTAAAACTAATTTTTTGCTCACCCACACCTGAGTCTAAGCGTGAGCACTAAGCCTAAGCCTGAGCTCTGAGTCTAAGCGCAAAGCGTAAGCACTAAGCCTTAGCCTGAGACCTAATTTGAAGAAAAAACATGCTGAGAAGCATCAAAAAATAACTTTACCGCAC